>CM074437.1:6485255-6760255 GCA_037101425.1 Elopichthys bambusa
AAGATTAATTTGTTTAAATTCATGTGATAATAAATAGACACATAAGAACGAGAGTTAATGTGAAAAAAAAGTGCCATCATTAATCAATGACAGTGTAGGGCGAGTTACTTCAGAAACACGTCAGATCAAAAATAATTCATCATAACATCCACTGAAGAATATTTTACATCCAACAGAGAGAGAAAAAAGAAAAATACAAGTTACTCATTTGATGTATAAGGGTCATTGACGAATAAGGTTTTTAAAAGTGTAAAAAATAAAAAATAAATGGAGATATAATTAATTTTGAAGTTTTATTAAGTGTTAACAATGAGTTTCTTTTTATTTTTTATAATCATTTAACACTGCTTTTGTCATTTTTACAAGATGGACAAAATTTGTCACATTTGGTTTTACCGAATGACACTTTTCGTTATACCGAATGACGATATTTACTAGCAAAAGGACAATCAAACATTTTATATTTAGTTTAAGTTTTTAAAATATTACAACATTTTCCATGTTTTATAGCGGTTGTACCGATGACCTGGAGCCTCATTTATAAAGCGTGCGTACGCACAGATTTGATCTTAGTGTGTGCGTATGCTTAAATCCACGCCAACGCTCATATTTATAAAAACAATCTTTTACATGGAAAAGTGCAAACTCTCCTCTGTGCAGAGGATCTCTTTTCTCGGTATGGAGTTGGATTCGGTCAAACAGACAGCACGGCTCACAGAGGAACGTGATCAGTCGGTGTTGAACTGTTTGAATACGTTCAAAGGCAGAACAGCGGTCCCACTGAAATTCTTTCAGAGGCTCCTGGGGCATATGGCAGCCGCAGTAACCCAGCTCGGTTTGCTTCATATGAGACTGCTTCAGCACTGTCTTCACGGCAGAGTTGGGCGTGGCAACGCGGCACGTTCCGAGTTGCAATCACTTCGGAATGCTGCCAAGCCTTCAGCCCATGGTCGGACCCCTTGTTTCTTCAGGCAGGAGTGCCCCTAGAGCAGGTGTCCTGGCATGCTGTGGTGTTCACAGATGCCTCTACCACTGGCTGGGGTGCCACATACAACGAGCATGCAGTATCAGGTGTATGGACGGGCCCCCAACTGCATTGGCACATTAACTGCCTCGAGTTGCTAGCAGTACGCCTTGCCCTGAGCCGCCTGAAAGGGCCGTTACAGGGCAAGCACATGCTGGTCCGCACGGACAACATTGCGACTGTTGCGTACATCAACCGTCAAGGTGGTCTACGCTCCCGTCGCATGTCGCAACTCGCCCGCCATCTCCTCCTTTGGAGTCAGAAGCATCTGAGGTCGCTTTGCGCCATTCATGTTCCTGGTGTGCTCAACCGTGTGGCCGACAAGCTCTCACGAGCTGCGCTGCCGGGAGAGTGGCGACTCCACCCCCAGGTGGTCCAGCTAATTTGGAGTGAGTTCGGGGAGGCTCAGGTAGACCTGTTTGCCTTGCCAGAAACTGCCGGTTGTTTTACTCCCTGTCCAAGGGAACACTCGGTACAGATGCACTGGCACACAGCTGGCCCCGGGGCCTTCGCAAATATGCATTTGCCCCAGAGCCTACTTGCACAGACCTTGTGCAAAGTCAGGGAGGACGAGGAGCAGGTCCTCGACCCCCCTCCATGCCCTCTTGGGACCTTGCTCTGGTGCTTCGGGCACTCCAGAATGCTCCATTTGAGCCCTTGCAGTCAGCAGACTTAAAGATTATGTCGAACAAGACTTTGCTGCTGGTTGCATTGGCCTCCATCAAGAGGGTAGGGGACCTGCAGGCTTTTTCGGTCAACGAATTATGCCTAGAGTTCAGGCCGGGCGACAGCCACGTGGTACTGAGACCCCGGCCTGGCTATGTGCCCAAGGTTCCTACCACTCCCTTCAGGGACCAGGTAGTGAGCCTGCAAGCGCTGCCCCTGGAGGAAGCAGACCCAGCCCTGGCTTTGCTCTGTCCAGTTCGCGCTTTGCGACTGTACTTAGACAGAACTCAAAGCCTTAGGACCTCAGACCAGCTCTTTGTCTGTTACGGAGGCCAGCAGAGGGGAAAGGCTGTCTCCAAGCAGAGGATGGCCCACTGGATAGTGGACGCCATCGCCTTGGCTTACCAAGCACAAGGCGTGCCCTGCCCGCTCAGGTTGCATGCTCACTCTGCGAGAGGTGTTGCATCCTCCTGGGCTCTAGCTTGTGGCACCTCACTGTCAGACATTTGTAGAGCTGCGGGCTGGGCGATACCTAACACGTTCGCTAGATTCTATAGCCTTCGTGTTGAGCCGGTCTCCTCCCGTGTTCTCACCTCAGGTCAGAGGCATGGAGAGGCCTCGGCTTAGTGTCGGCTTGCTGCGCTTACATGCGCTTATTACTCCAGAGTGTCCCTACAAGGCAGACCCTGTTGAGTCCTCCGATTTCCCTTCGGCAGCTGGACGTGGCGGAGCGTCTGGCGCCAGATAGACGCTCATAACATAGCTCATAACATAGCAACAACTTTTACACATAATTTTATATATTTATTGATAATAAATATATACATTTATTACATTTTAAGATATTTTAATCACAAATGAAATGACTGTATTGGCCTTTGAACGGTTAAACCGAATGACCTTTTGACACTTCAAAATCTTTAAAATACCTTTATATGTATCAAAATATAATTAAAACATTTTGGATTCAATAAAAGAGATATAGTTGTACTACCTTACATACTTTGGATGTCATATCTATGTTTTTTTATTATTATTAAGGCCTTTGGACAAAAAAAAAATGACCCATCACGTCACTGACCCATATATAGAAATAAAATTTATCCAAACTAATGATTATGGCGTTATAAGGGCATGGTCCCAAATCCACTGCATTTTTCTATTGGATTAGTGTTGGATTAGCTACAGAATTTAATTTTGAGACAAAGGCCTGACAATGATGTGTAAAATCACAAATTTTGTGACAACTGCTGTCAAAGCAGAGGCGGCACCAAGCTTCCAAAAGTGGTGGGGTGAAATTTGATAGAAGAAAGCTGTTTGTGCTGGTGAAATATTTGCAAGATATTTCAGAGCATTTTACAGGCTTTAAACGTGGACAACATTTTGTGAATGCAGGATATACATGCTTTTATTTTAACCGCCTTTTTATATTTATTACCTATAAATGATGTCTTCAGAAAAACATCTGAAATCCATAGCCAAGCTACCTTGTGAAAAGAATTCATTCTGCAGAATTAGAAAACTCGGCTACAAAATGAATGCACTACATTTACCAAGTGAAGCTGGCATATATTCTTGTTTCTTATTGACAAAAGACATTTAGTCATAGTCTATAGTGTCTGTAGTACACATAAAAATAATAAACATCACTTTCAGTATTAAACAGCTTAGGTTATGATATAATATCCTATCATTCTCGCAAACATTTTCATGAGCGTCAATGTTTCACACTTCATTTTGGGCACAAAAATCAAATTGTAATTTAACAAGGTAACAGCAACCAGTTTTTTTCACATCCTTTGAAACCATAAATATGTTGTGACAATATTCAACTTTTACTGCTTTTGTGAGCTGTCAGGGTCTGAACAGTCTCTTTTCAACTAATTGAAACAAAAGTATTGTAGATAGCATTGAAGTGATTATGGAGTTGAAATGATACTAGTCAGACTCATTTACTAAAACAGTTTTCACAGTCAGTCATGTGCCACCAGTGTGGGGAAAAAACAAAACAGACATTATGTATACATGCATATATACATACACATTGTTTTTTCTTTAATTTTTTTTTTCTTTATGACAGTCATTGATTTGTTAATTGTTGATGCTACCTAATGCGTAATGTATTTATCCAATAATTTCTAAGTGCTTTATCTCATTAATTAATTGATTATTGATTTGTCAAGACACACTAATTGGGAAAGGATCCTATGGAAGTTTGTTTCCGGCATGAAATAACATTTTTTAAAAAGATAATTGCGACTTTTAATCTCACAATTCTGACTTTTTTTCCCCTCGCAATTCTGTCTTTTTTTCTCAGAATTGTGAGATATAAACTCGCAATTCTGACTTTAAAACTTGCAATTGCAAGTTTATATCACACAATCCTGACTTTATAACTCACAATTGAGTTTATATAACGCAATTGCGAAAAAGAGTCAGAATTGTGAGATAAAAAGTCGCAATTCTTATTTTTTGTTCAGTGGCGAAAACAAGTTTCGATAGGATCCCCATTAGGGACATCCATTTAAAAAAAACTCAGCCACTTTAAAAAAAAAAAGGGGGAGGAGTTCTGGAGCATTGCCACAGTATAAAAAGTCCCAGTTGAAATGGCAGGTCAGACACCTTATTTTAGAATCAAAAAAGTCCCTTATAAATAACACTAGGGTCCGTTAACAGAATTATGCCACTGCACATGGCTCACTGCTCTCTAGATCCAAAATTAATAATGCATTGGGACCTAACACTAGAGTCAATTTACTATTTCTATGGCGCTCTGCAAAGTGAGCATTTTTGGAGAGCTGTGACATGCTGAAATGGGCTTTGGTGACATTTAGATATTGACTCTGGCTTATTGCACAGGCATGTTGGTTTGTTTTAGACAACTGCATATGCTCAGCACTCTATCGCTTCTGAAGAGAAACAAACAGGTGCATGATTTCAACGATAATAAGGCATTAAAATATCTTCTTGTTTCCTAGGTAACGGAGACCAGAACGGGGCCTCTTGGATGCAGTAACTATGACAGCCTGGATTCCGTCAGCTCTGTCTTAGTGCACAGCCCAGAAAATAAAATCCATCTGAAAGGTATGACAGCAGTGTGGTCCTTAGAAGAGCAACATTGAAGCTATGTCTGGTCTTACTTGTATCAGTTGCGCTGGTGATGTACAGTGAGAAGTTTTTTTTATTTCGCAATGAAGCAAATAACAGCAGAAACTTACAAATGTATTGATCCTGAACCCTAATTCAGAATTAACTGCATAAATAAAATGGTAAATTTACATTACCTGTCAAAAGTTTAAGAAACATTACTATTTTTAATGTTTTTGAAAGAAGACAAAAAGCCTGCATGTATTTGATCAAAAATACAGAAAAAAAATGTAATATTGTGAAATATTATTACAATTTAAAATAATGTTTTTTCTATTTTAATACACTTTAAAATATAATTTCTGTGATTCAAAGCTGAATTTTCATCAGCCATCACTCCAGTCTTCAGTGTCACATGATCCTTTGGAAATCATTCTAATATGATGACTTGATACTCCGTTATTATTAATGTTGGAAACAGTTGTGCTAATATTTTTTGGAACCGTGATACCTTTTTCAGGATTCATTGATTAATAAAAAGTAAAAAAAAAAAAAAAACAGCATTTATTCAAAATAGAAATATTTTCTAACAATATAAAAGTCTTTACTATCACTTTTTTAAATCAATTTAACACATCCTTGCTGAATAAAAATATTAATTTCTTTCAAAAAATAAAATTACTGACCCCAAACTTTTGAACTCTAGTGTATATTGTTACAATATTTACATTTTAAATAAATGCTGTTATTTTTAAACTTTATTCATCAAAGAATCATGAAAAAGTATCAGTTTATAAAAAAACATTGATAATAAATCATCATATTAGAATGATTTCCAAAGGATCATGTGACACTGAAGACTAGAGTAATAGCCAATGAAAATTCAGCTTTGCATCACAGATATAAATTATATTTTAAAGTATATTAAAATAGAAAACCATTATTTTAAATTAATAATAGTAATAATATTTCACAATATTACAGATTGTTTCTGTATTTTTGATAAAATAAATGCAGGCTTGATGAGCATAAGAGACTTCTTTCAAAAACATTAAAAATAGTAATGTAATGTTTTCAAACTTTTGACCAGTACAGTATATATATGTTTTTCTTTTCTTTTCTTTTTTTTTTTTTGTAAGTGCTTTTGAGGAAGATGTATTCATGTGAAAACTACATATCTGCAAGAAAATCCAGAAGATTTTGCTTTTTTAAATGGATATTTTGGTGAAATTCTCATCTTAACAACATACACAAACTGCTGTCACATTTTGAATTAATTTTTTCCATGCTAGTTCATTACTGTCGCACAATCTATTTCACATAACCCCACCCTTAGACGACACATAAAAAAGCAAACTCTAACTGGTACATTTAGATGCCAGTCAAACTTCCCATGGGCAGTTCCTGACCAGAATACATTACAATTTACCACGTCAAAAGTGTTCGAGGAACACATCACTTGTTAATACAGTTTCCATGCTTTCAAAAAGCAAGTGAAGGGTAATCAGAAGACAGGCATTTAGACTTGCATTAATTCAACTCACACTCCCGCGACAGCAGTGTCACCACAAGTCAGAGGTGGTTGGAGCAGAAAAAAAAGAAACAGAGAAAGTAACAAGACTGAAAGGAGCAAAAAGAAAGGTTTTAAGCCGCTAGCCGTTGCTAATTATACACGTGGCCTGCGCCAATTTCCACTGCCTTCTTGACATTGACATTTAAATTGTCAACCCACTTAATACTGCCATCTCCTGAAGCAAGTTCCCTGCTGCCCAGATTCATGTAACTACTTTAATGAGCTAGCCATAGGGTTCGGCACCAAAGCTTATCTTTTGCTGAGCACTTGGAAAAGGAAATATGGGGGGGTGGAGTGCGGTTGTAGAGAGAAGAGTTTGGTCTTTATTTGTGTCACTTTCTGCATTCTTTCATTCACTTTTTTTGGGGGTTTCCAAAAAATCTTTGCAATCAAAGCACCATATCCTTTCAGAGGGCAGAATTTAGAGCCCTTCAAATTAGGACATCAAGCCGTCAATTCCATAGATGACTGAAATAATCCAGAGGAAAAATTCATGTTCCTCTAGTTCTTTTTAAAAAGGCTGAGACTCTGGAGGAGGGGGCACAAGAGCAGCTATTTAGCTGTCTCCGGTATGAAAGCCATCCAAGTCAGTCTCTTTTGTGAGGCTCCCCACACTGTTGGCTCTCTACCCAGCAGAAGCCAAAGCTTAAGACGAAGACTGCATCTAATTATGTCTCTTGTTTTTCCACAATCTGACGGATAAATACTGAGGAACACATCATAAATATTCACACTGGGAAGGGAATTTAAAAAGGCTGAATATGAAGGCAAAACGCATTGATTTTTTCTTGAAGGATGTCAGACCTGGTAAAGTCGTGAAGAGCGTTTTCTCACATAATATAATTAGCAGGTGTTCAGCACCCACAGCTGGGCTGTGAAATCTGAATCTTTCACTTACGGGGTGGAATAGCTGGATTAATGTATTCAGCACTGAATGCTTTCATAAGTAATTCATAGGTGAGTATTGATGCGAAGACCTTTGGAGATCAAATCTATAAAAATGAACAGAGGGGTTCTGCTTTCCAAAATGTCTGCATAGATTTCGCTACATGTTATTAACAATCAAGGTCAAAAATTAACTAACTGGGTGGGTTCTTTATTTATTTTTTTTTTTGGAAAGAAATTAATACCTTTATTCAGCAAATAAGCATTCAATTGTTCAAAAGTGACAGTAAAGAGTTACGTTGTTACAAAAAAAAATCTATTATTTCAAATAAATAGTTCTTTTGAACTTTCTATTCATCAAAATAATCCTGAAAAATATTAAGTGGCACAATTGGTTTCATCATTAATGAGAAGAATAAATCTTCTTATTTTAAGTTTTTTGAGTACTAAATTAGCATATTAGAATGATTTCTGAAGGATCATGTGATACTGTAGACTGGAGTAATGATGCTGAAAATTCAGCTTTGAATAAATGGCATTTAAAGTCCCTCTGTAGTCAATAATTTTATCCCTTAAAACTCATCTTTGATCACCAAAATTACATGTTTAAACGTTTTTTTTCCTGTGAAAAAAATTCTTAATGCCTTAAAATAGCTTGAATGTACAGTAACTCTACACCCTTGCCTCATTTAATATACATGGATCGAGCTCAGACGAGATCCACTCGGTCAACTTACTGAGGTAAACGCTGCACAAAATTAGCATTTTGCTTGACTATGTTATCAAACAGCTAATAATGTGTTGCTAATGTTACACAGACCATGTTCCCGTTCACCATGTCAGAATCAGACAGCTGCCTTCTAACAATCAGTATCCTTAGAAACGCTTTGAAAAACTCAGAACGTCAGTGGAGAAAGGCATCTAGTTCATCATAACATCGGAATTTACATCATACACTCACCATGTTGCTAAATCTACCAAATTTTTCATATCAACAGAAAAATATACTGGGATAACCTTTTTTTGAGACTGCCTTGTGCGGTCAGTTAATGATATGCTAAAGTCCGCCGGCACGTTGACGTGATTGGTTACAAGGTAGTTTGTGACATCAGAAACACCGGCGATTTCAAACCACAGGTTTGATACTGTCTTTGGTTTACTGCAGTTTTAAATAGAAAATACTCAACAATGGTGTTGTTGACTTATGAATTTGCACATGGTTTGTCTTAAAGCATTTTAAAAACACCACATAGACATATGAACAACATTAAAAACTTGATTTTCACCACAGGGGGACTTTAAATATATTAAAATGGAAAACAGTTATTTTAATTTGTAATAATATTTCACAATATTACTGTTTTTACTGTATAATCAAATAAATGCAGCCGTGGTGAACATAAGAGACTTCTTTCAAAAGCACTGAAAATTTTTACCACACACAAACTTTTGAATGGTAGTGTACTACATTATATAAGATAAATATCATATAATTATTTTAAATCCAAATGCAAAACAGATTCATGACTGGTAAAGAAATATGCTACATTTCCTCAATTCATCTGCTATTGGCAAGTGTGGCAAACAATTAATTTCAGACCCTATTTACAATTGTACCATCTTGTTACCGCTTGTCCCAAATCGCTCAAAAAATCAATAATTAGTTTCCCGGGCAAATGTCAATTCTTCCATTGCCTGCTATCAAAATATCTAATCGGGCAGGAGAATTCCACAATAGCCACATTGATTCCCTGTCTGCAGCGTGCCTGCAGTTCATGACAGAGGTTTACGGCCGAATGACCTTGCCACGGAGATTGTTGGTCTTTATTCATCCCATTACCCCATTACTGCGCTGACATAGCAGACCTCTTCGTCCCAAATACGACTCCCATCACTGATGCTGTTAGAGCAGTCAGGCTGCCTGTCTCTCTGACCCACTTTACATGCTCTCTGTTTCCCAACTCAGCCTGTCCTGTATTGCTGAGCCAAATCAAGGCTGTAAAACATTAGAAACAAACCTTCATTGCAGTGGTATTTTACTTTAAGTTTTGAAAATATTATTTAAAATATCAGACAGTAAAAAAACAAAAAAACAAAAAAAAAAAACAGCGAAAATGATAATACCCACCTATCATGTTCACAGGCAGTCTAGATATCTGGTTCACCACTTAAAGTCAAGTTTTAATTAAAATGCACTTGAAATTACACTGCAACTTGAACTTTGAAATGATGATCTGTGAGTGAGTCTGTTATTAGTAACCACTCAGATCGCTTAAATTAAAGATGCACCTCTGTGGACCTGTGACCCTCATGACACTAATCTGTTAACTAATGGTCCCGAAATTAGATTACTATTATTAAAAGAAAAACAACAGTTAACCTTAACAAATAAAAGCAAAATAAATAAATAAATAAAATAAAATGAATATACATTATAAACAGTTTTTTAAGCAATGTAAAAATATGAGACTACTTGGGATACTTTGCTGTTAGTTTTAAGTTTTAAGTAAAAAAAAGTCACTATATATACAGTAGGGTATATATAGTGGTGTTTATAGGTTTTATATATAAAAAGCGTATATTTAGGTTTTAAGTAAAAAAAAGTCACTATATATACAGTAGGGTACAACTATATATAACAGTATATATAACAATAGGGTACAATGGTGCTAAAGGCGCACCAGGGTAAAAGGCGCATTTGAATTTCTTCTCTTTTAAACCACTAGGTGGCACAAAAAAAAAAAAAAAAAACAGCTTAACACTTTTCTTAACAACCACTTTTGATGATGCATGTGGAAATTTGGCTGATCCTTGATGCGATCAGAGACAGCAAAGTTGATTCTATGCAAAAAAAATTTAAAGATTTATTTTTTTGCGTTTTTGCCTTTATGACAGGACAATATGTTGACAGGAAGTGAAGCTGAAGAGAGAGGGGGGCGGGATTGGTAAATATCCATGAGCCGGGACTCGAACTCGGGAAGCCCAAAGCGCAACTGTGCTGTATGCCCACAAGGCTATTGGTGCTGACGATTCTGTGCTAATTTGATCTAATATTTAATGTTTTTTTCAAATGTTGTAGATTTATCCAGCAAATGAGAACCAATAAAATTATTGACCATATTTTGAGACAAAGGTCTTGTTAATGATTTTCAGTTTTGTTCAAGGTAATTAAAGCAACAGTTTTTCAATAACAGAAGAATATGTAAATATATAATAATATAATAAAAAGGCGCCCCTGCTGTTGAGGCTAAAGGCACAATAATTAATATGATAATAAATAGCTGGCTGACTTTTCCATTTGTTGACATGATTCAGATGGCTGTCCAGCTTAGAGATAATCACCATATTTATAATGAAAATATCATATTTAAAGAATATGATATTAAACATATCATATAATAAAATATCATATTTATTTGTTACTACTTAATTATTATGGGATCTAATTCAATGCTTTCAGAATCTTTACTTTTTTAAATAATTTTGTTTCTGTATGTTTAACATATTTATCAAAAAAAAAAAAGAAAAAAAAAAAGAATTATTATACCAAAAATAGTACAGTGATTGTTTTGAGCAAGTATTAACTTAGACATTATTAAAAAACATATTATTTTAGCTAAAGTATTTGTATCAATTATGCCTTTTGCCCCATGCTGAAGAACCACCACACCTTGCCACCTCAAACATTTATAAGATTTTTAAACAAACAAACAAAAAAAAAACAACAACACTTTTATGAGTTATTTTCACACAAAATCTGTTGCTCCATCAACGTTCAATAAAAGCATATATATTTTTAAAAGCACATTTTTCTTGAGGTGTGCCTTTAGCCCCGTTTTACCCTATATATAGTGCCACCTCATGCCACTGCATTATTGTATTGTTCTAAATGGAGACTTAAAATAGAAAACAAATTACTTTGAGAGTTAAGTGGGTAGAGAGACAGACGGGGTGAGGAGAGAGGAGAGGATAGCCAGAGGACAGATGATGGGTGGGTTCATAGTGGTGTCATATGACTCAGGGATTGATTTTGTGTGTGTGTGTGTGTGTTCATATGGGAATACCAGACCTATAGTGGTGATTTGAGATGTTGGCCAAACGTATAAGACTGTAACAAATCCAAACACCATTCTGAAATTGTTTACCAACCTAGCAGCAGAAAAAATGTTGTGTAGCTTACAAAATCTCTTATCTGGTCTTGGAATTCACAGAGTCTAACATAACAGTAAACAGATATTTCTCTCTTTCCCCACACACAGGTCTGCAGGATGTGCTTCCTGAGTTTCTGCGGAATCGTTTTGTGGAGGCGGCGCTCAGTTACGTGGCGTGTAATTCAGAGGGCGAGCTACTGTGCCGCAACAATGACTGCTGGTGCCGCTGCTCCGCAAAGTTCCCTGATTGTAACTGCCCCTTTGCAGACATCAAAGCTATGGAGGAGAGTCTGCGTAAGAGCAAAGAGTCCTGGGTCAACCTCAACAATGACTTCATGGAGTCAGGTAGGTTAATCTGATGGCCACGGAAGTGTTAAAATCTCTTGTATAATCTCTGGGGTTACACCTTTCCACACACACTTCAGGTTTTCACTGGATTAAATGTGAGAGTGGAACTTCTCAGGTTTAAAATGTCAAATCTCATTGGTATATCTCAATCTTGACATGAATTGAATGATTGATATACTGTCATATTGCCTCAGCAGCTCTTTCTCACAGAGTTCACTGCAGTGCAAACACATTCACTTTGCACACAAAAAAGGACATCAGAACTGAAAAGACACTTAAGTCTACTGCTACGCCACAGCTCCAGTAAAGCATCTTTTAATTACACTTACATTGATAATGCATGGGCTAATGCAGTAGACATGGGCAGTGGTGTAATGGTTAAGGATCTGTGCTTCAAACACAAGGGCTGGAGGTACAATCCCAGGTGTCCAAGGAAATGGGAGAGTTAACGAGAAAACAATCCTCCTCTGTTACCATTGTGTCATAGGCAAAGCACTTAACCCCAAGGTGCACCTAGGGGATTGTCTCTGCAATTAGTGTACTGTATGGTGCTTTGGATGAAAAGCATCTGCTAAATGTTAAGTTCAAGAAACAACAACAACCCCTACAGACTGAATATATTAAAAAGTCGATGAATACAATTAAAGAACAACACCTGCAGCTCCAAAAAGTATTTGGACACTTAAAAATGTACACTACTTGGGGTCAGTACTAATATACATTATATATATATATATATATATATATATATACACACATTATATATATATATATATATATATATATATATATATACACACACACACTTGGTGTGTTTGGGGTCATTATCATGTTGGAATACTGCCCTGCGGCCCAGTCTCCGAAGGGAGGAGATCATGCTCTGCTTCAGTATGTCACAGTACATGTTGGCATTCATGGTTCCCGCAATGAACTGTAGCTCCCCAGTGCCGGCATTATGCAGCCCCAGACCATGACACTCCCACCACCATACTTGACTGAAGGCAAGACACACTTGTCTTTGTACTCCTCACCTGGTTGCTGCCACATACACCATCTGAACCAAATAAGTTTATCTTGGTCTCGTCAGATCACAGGACATGGTTCCAGTAATCCATGTCCTTAGTCTGCTTGTCTTCAGCAAACTGTTTGTGGGCTTTCTTGTGCATCATCCTTAGAAGAGGCTTCCTTCTGGGACGACAGCCATGCAGACCAAATTGATGCAGTGTGCGGCGTATGGTCTGAGCACTGACAGGCTGACCATTCAGTTTCAGGGTCTTGGCAATCTTCTTATAGCCTACGCAACAATTCTCTTTTTCAGATCCTCAGAGAGTTCTTTGCCAATGAGTCACATGACACCGGGGAGAGAAAATCGGTAATTGGGCCCAATTTGGACATTTTCACTTAAGGGTGTACTCACTTCTTGTGGCCAGCGGTTTAGACATTAATAGCTGTGTGTAGAGTTATTTTGAGGGGACAGCAAATTTACACTGTTATACAAGCTGTAAACTCACTACTTTACATTGTAGCAAAGTGTCATTTTTTCAGTGTTGTCACATGAAAAGATATAAAATATTTACAAAAATGTGAGGGGTGTACTCACTTCTATGAGATACTGTATGTACATTTATATATATATAGTGTGTAGTGTGGAGTGAGGATAGCAAAATAAACTGATATATTATACCCAAAAATTCTTCATACAGTGGACTACCAGTAAAATTGATAAATATTTGGAATTTCAATGCATTCCACACTAACTATTATTAGTATTAGTATTGTCATTATTAGATTATATATTGATTATATATTATATATAAGTATTGTCATTATTAGTATTAATAATAATATTTCTATATATAAGTGTGGAATTTTGGCTTTAAAAGTGTCCTTGTGTTATATTTCTTTAAAATAACTCAATTTCATATCTGAGCTTGAAATGTGCGTAGGAATGATTTTAAGAACAAATCACGATTCACCAAAAATGTTGTTGTAAAAATCATTCTAAATTTACGACAAAATATAGGAACAACTGAAAGCACTCGTACACAAAAAAACACTTACTCTGTATGGCCTTATAATTGTGTTAAGAAGTTATATAAATATGAAATTTCAACCTAACATGACTATAATTATATTAAAGTATGTTACATTAATTGTATCAATAAGGCAGAATCCAATTATTATTTACACTCTGATATTATTGCATCCTGTTAATGTACAAAAATACTGAGGTGCAAATAGTATCTACCAATATAAAGTATAGATAGCATCTAATTACTATTTACTCTTATTGCAAAGAACTGATGCTTTTACATGGTGTAAACAGAATCTATCAGTATTTTCCCCTAGTGTAAATATCGGTAAGAAAATGCTGCTATTGTCACTTAGTGTAAATAGAATATAATGCTATTTTTACTTAACGTAAACAGCATCTACAGCTATTTGCACTTAGCATAAATAGCATCTATCGCTAAGAAAATATGCTATTCGCACTTAGTTCAAATAGCCGCTGCCTAATTGTATTATATAATATATAAAATTAATAAATAATATAATTTAATCTTAAATACATTTCATCATATACAGTGATTATGTTCAGCTGCAAGGTTTCTCTGAATAACGCAGATATACACGTATGAACAGCTGGCTCATGAGAGGTCTGTAATCTGGGTCTGTATGAAAGGTGTTTATTGTGAGAAAAGCACACTTGGCATTGCCCAAGGATCAGGCGAGAGCATGTCTTCAAACAGTGGCATTTCTGACGAAAGTGACGTAAGCCTGAAAGGAAAGCGTGCATGGAAAGCCCTTATATGGACATGGTTTGGGCATGTTTTATGCAAATGACTAACCTCGTGCACACAACCGCTCATTTAGAATACTTCAAATTCACTAAAGTAAGAATGAGATTAAGTACAAATTCAGGTGGAGATTTTTCATGAGAAGTTCTCCTGTGCGTACAAATACAAAAAAAAAAAACAATTATTAGTGAATGATAACGATGTGGTGAATTTTACTTGAAAGACTGGTGGGTGTTATTGGTCAATTTGTTTCTGAAAACCTTGAAAAGGTCTGCAAGGGCCTACAAGTCAATAATGAACAGTGGACTCCTTTGATAAATGGGACCCATGTTTGGGTTTAATTCGGCGTTCTTTAAAGTTCACTGACTATGATACATTTGCACCTTGAAGTAGAAACCTAAAAAGACAAGAGGGAGGATTTGTCTGTTTATTGCTCTTGTTGCGAGAAGACTGGACTGATAAAATCTTCGGTTTGAATAATGGTGGTATAGAGTGTGTGAGTGAGAAAGGGAGAGCAAACCCAAAGTAAAGACAGCCAAAAAGAAAGAAGCATGGAAAGATGGCACCTCAGGTTTTTCTCCTAGCTGAGTGTTTCCACATTCAAAGAATGATTCAATCAGGGAGATAAACCCTAGCTGGCTCTAAAAGCTTCTCCTGCTCAGTGATGGAGCATTAATGAAAGCAGCTCAAATCCCTTTAACTGTGGAGCTGCACTCATAAGAACGCATATCTCCTTTCAGCAGGTGAAGTGCTAGGCTTGGGAAAAGGGCTCTTTGACCATAGCATAGCTATAGCGTAAGGGTTTTATTTATCCAGCCTCACAGAAACCTGTCCCTATTGTCAGGAGGCCAGATAGGAGAGAGAGAACATTCGTTCAGATTTAGAATGGAAAACTGATTTGTCATGCAGGATTCTGATAAACAATATTAAAAAATATTGGGAGTGGGGGGTGGAAACTGCACCAAAACAAAAGCATATGACAGTTTAACTTAAGTCAGGCACCATGATATCAAGTTTGCATAAATAGTGGCTCCAAAAAAAAGTATTTAGACACTTAAAATGTATGAATTGCATTACGCTCAATAACAAACATCAAACCACATGGGATCTAAAAAACAAATTGAAGAGCAAAAACAGCAACCTCCTTATAGCTTCCTACACTGCATCTTAAAAAAGTACAGATAAACACAATCCCACCCACACACCAATACAAACAGAGATACTTCAGGGATGTTAAATTATCTTCCCTCACAATCTGCGCTTCAGTGCACTTTACTTCAACTTTGTTCGAAAGTATCACACGTTGACCTTTTCTCAGCTGATATCTCTTACATGATGGCTTTCTAAACCACAAAATGATTGTAGCACCACCCCTGTTGGCGTAGAGGATCCCCAGGCTTAGCTCGAGGTCTGTTTGTTTACATTTATTTACATCTGCAAACTGTAGTCCTACTATCATTATTATTAATAAAACTATACATAAGACTTCCGCTTCAATATCACATCACTGTTTAATGATAAAAACGTTCCAGCAACAGCAGTATATTAATTTGTGTCAGGTGTATACATCAAAACATGCTAAATCAAAGCAGGACTTAATAAACGTAATTAAGAAGCACGTACCTGTCTAATCACGCAAGCTTCGGTTAATCTGTCACCTCAGATATTCCAGTAGGGCTTGTAATACACATTTAAATGCATATTTCGACAAACATTGATGGATTGTCGTGTTATGATTAGAGAAATAATCATAATTCTTGCAATATTACATTAACTTACGCTGACCTAATGAGCATTTAGAGTGGGAACACTTATTTATGATGCAGGCGCACAGCTAGAGGCCGCTCTTAAAGGGATAGTTCACCCAAAAATGGAAAGTCTGTCATCATTTACTCACCCTCAAGTTGTTCCAAACCTGTATGAATTGCTTTCCTCTGCTGAACACAAAGGAAGATATTTTGTAGAATGTCGGTAACCAAACAGTTGATGGGCCTATTGACTTCCATAGTATTTTTTTTCCATGCTATGAAAATTAGTCTATACCCATATTCTTTAAAACATCTTATTTTGTGTTCAGCAGAAGAAAGAAATTCATGAAGGTTTGGAACAACTTGAGGGTGAGTAAATGATGACAGACTTTCCATTTTTGGGTGAACTATCTCTTTAAAGTCGGCATGAAACAGTAGTTTTTCTTCCTTGTTGTGATGTATATTTCTGAATGAAATGTCTTCTCAAACCTGAAATTTATATTTTTTCTTAATGACTTAAATTGATTCTGACTCTTAATTAAAGTGTCTACTTTCAAAAAAGACCAGTATTATGTTAATAGTAGGCTACTAAGCATTCACAAAAGCATTTTAGTTGGAGCAAATGGTTAAAAGTTTCATGATTGATCATGTTTACAACAGTAAATTAAGTATTTAAAAGTCAAGGGGTCTGGCAGTGTAAAACTACTGTGTTCCTCATCCTTCAATTCACAGCTTGATTAGCTGAACTGTTCCATTATGTTAATTAAAAACTGGCTCGAAGTTACATGGTGTTATTTGATACATGGTACCACCAACAATCAACCTGGTAACATGTTTATCCTCATCAGAGTCTGCCAATGGAAATTTTCACTAGGGTTTTGTCCATTTATGGGCTCAATTAGTTGCTAAAGCTCCCAGCGCCTGTACTCAGATAAGGCGCTTTTGCAGTTTGAATGTGACAGATAGCAATAAACAACAAATGAAGGTCTTTTTTCAGTGAATTGATTTTTGTGGTTCAATAAATGGCACCCACTTACCAACCAGAGGTTGTATAAAGAGGATTACACTCAGCACACATATTCTGATATATCTTTCTATCTCACAAAGATTTCCCATTCGGCTTCCTACATTTCTTAATGGACAATTTTGAAGTCCTTACTTAAGAGGGAGCTAAAATTTGATTCAAACTGTTTGATTATGTATTACGTGTCAAATATAGCACACGGTAGCACGCTTAATAAACACATTTCCCATTTGGCATTTGATTAACTTAATGCAGGTTGTAAATGGCTTCACCATGCTTCTCATTACCTCATAAACTGAGTAAATCAGAGATCGATTAGCATGGCATATGTAGTGGATGCTGTTTTTAGGATTAAAGAATGGTGTATCCTGAGTTTTCCAGCATGTGCAAGATTTAACGAGTCCATTCACTTCGGGTTAAATCAGCTAGCAGAACGAATGGATTCGCCCAGCAACAGCGTTGGTTAGTCTAAGAAGGGATTATACAAAACTGTACTACTGTCATAAACATGATACTTCTCCCCAACAAATTCCACAAGTGCTTCACTTTCGCTAAAAAAGCCAATAAACAACTCAGCGTAGGTCGACCTATCGCATATTCGCAAACGCCGAAAATGCCAGTTTCTTATTTAATATTTGCATGTTGCTTGGGGGAATAATTGCTGTGGATTTAGAAAATGAATTATGCATAGCATGTCTTTCCCTTATGTTTTGCTGTTGCCATTAACTAAGTATGTTTAACAGTTCAGATTCTAATGGGATGTCTAAGATGCCATTTGTTTTCTTAAGCAGAATAGCAGGCTGATTATTTTTTATCATTAAAATGTCATTTCAATGTTTCAGGATTTTTACCTAAAAATTACTGCATAAATAAAACCAGTTTTATTTGACTTGCAAAATGCATGTAAATATAGCTACTAACCATTTTGGAAAAAATAATATTTATTATTTATCTTCTGTTTACTATGCACATCTCATTTTCTGACGTTCGTTGTTGCAGGCAACGGTTTTGATTTCTCCTCTTCATTGGGGTAAAAAATAATAATCTTTTGAATGTATGATAACATAACATACTTGTCTTGTAACATTCCTACCTCTCAGAATTCTTCAATCCCTGTGATTATATATTCACTGTGGATTCTTTCCACTGCTCAGGGCTGCACAATGTAACGTATCACCATTTGTCACACACACAAACACTTTCCCTTGTCCTTCCTTATAGAACAGGCACTCAACCAGAGGCATTAGGGAACAGTAAGTCACTCTTGTGCATTTCAGGAAAGTCCAGAAACTTTTGCAAAGGGTTTCTAGAAACTTCAGGAAGTTGCTGTCAGGAAGCTGTTGTCGGGCAAGGGAAGAGGATGGACAGAGCAGAGCACAGGCAGGCAGATGATTTCTAGAGAAATGCATTGTTTGAAGCTCCTGTCAGTAGCTCTACTGACCTTGTGTCTCACTGTGGTTCCCACTGTGCCCAGACTGACAGAGAGGTCCCGGCTTAGGGACATCAGCTTCAGCAAGGTCCAATTTTGGACATTGTAGATGTTTCCAAAGGCTGTTGTGGGTGTGCAGTCAGTTTCTGGTCATGTAGGACAGCTCCATAACACATTGACAACATCTAGACACCCACTCACTCACTTATTTACACACATTTGACAGCCTGATGCCATATGAGAACCTTTTGAATGTGCACAAAGAACTGTTTTCTCTATTTATTTTTTAAACAGTTCATCTACTCTATATCCTGATACTATAAATGAACCAATAAGGGCTTCACTTTCCCTCTGTTTTCCCTAAAACTCCCTGAAATGACCTGATGAGTACAGTATTGATTGATTGATTGATTGATCGTCAGTTGTTTATTGGATGGAGGTAGATCTGAATGCGAGTTTGCAGTCGCTTGTAAGAAAGGGTCAGCGTTTAAGTGGACTAAATAATTGGAGATGTGACATCTGACATATGTTACCAGAGAAAAGCCGGTCATTTTGCTGGAAGACTGAATTCTGACATTTTGGCATATGCTTGGAGGAGTTGTTCTAAATAAGATCAATAGTATCCATTTAGAAAATAGATTTTTGATTTCATTCCGACTCAAATGATTATTTTAATGCCTTTGTGATGTTAGCATCATAATGTATGTAGACAGTTAGAATATTACTTAGTTTTGCCATTTATAAACACAAAGTATTACAACCATAGATGTACAAACATATATCATTAGTATCTGTTTCTATGAGCTGCTACTAGTAAGCCATCCGTCATATTAGAACGGTCAACATGCGTCAACATGTCTAGAGCGGTCGAATGTTGCATCTACGTATACGTATCTATGATTACAATAGGGTGAGAAAGAATATATATCAATGAGAGAAACAATCCAATTTAACATATACATTATACAGTCAAGAATTCAGACCCTTGTGCATATGTGAAAAAAAATCCATTACAATAATGAAATGAATGTGTTGGTAGCTTTACACTTTAAATATTACAGTAAACAATTACATTTAGACAGACATTAAGACTACTATGAAGAAACTTTATCACATAGTGACACTCCCACTGACTGCTGGGAAACCTTCTTCTGCACAACTGCATATATTTTCTGCCTTGATAAGCAGCTGTCATTAAATCTGGCAGGCGGCCCAGGCAAAATGAGGATAGATTTGTGCGGTGCGGCATGTGCAAAATGAGTTTTCGACTCAGAGAAAAAATGCTGTCATTGTCATCAGCGACGGTATTAGAAGTGTCACTTTCTGACTGCCTGCCACTTAGGCCTGTAGGTAGCCAAAGCACTTCCCGGCTCTCCTTCTGCTGACAAATGTGAGAGACAATGGCAGTTCATCTTGTACGCGGCCTGATCTATGTGCTCGTGTAAAGGGAAAAGGATCAAATCCACATGGGGTAATTCGAGTAGGGTGAGAAGGGCTTTAATTCAGGTCACATTTCTCGCTGAGATCACCCACTGAGCACCTCTAAATAATGTCATTTGGAGGGACCACACACACACATACACACACACAGACACACACCTACACACACAGCTAAGAAGACATTACTATTCTGTGGCACTATTCAACACACAGTTTAGACAACAGTCCATGGCACTGATATAAAGATTTTGACTAGGAGCACTGTTGTCTTACATTGAATTAACCTGAAATAAATGAAGAACAGAAATGAATCTTATCTTTGAAGAAATCCAATATTCTGCTTTAAACTTCTGTAAAACTCTAGCGCAGTGGTCAAAACACATTTGTCTAGTGCATGTTTACATAGCAGAACAACTGAAAGCAGCACAGTGGGATACAAAAACACACAGTTGCCAAATCTACAGTTTTCCTGTGGATTATAAATTATAAATTCAAATTATATTTGAATGAAATCCTTGTATTAAATTGTTATATTCTACCAATGATAAAACTGTGCTTGATGTTAAGTTTTGTGAAGGAGGGCCACTGGTGGGGAGCTTTTGAGCTGTGTTTATGATCACTATGATATAGTGATTTTCAGTTTGCATAACAGTGACCTTTTATTGTTAGACATCTGGAACAACTGTGCAAGGTCAGATGGGCTTTAAAATCTCAAAAACTGCTTGCCAAACACACACCTAAATAACATATTTAAAATCAGAAACAAAGTCTGACATGACTAAAAATCTGACTATTCCATAAATGTTGTTTCTTAGGGTGTACTCACACTAGGCATGTTTTCCTTGAACCGAGCCCGAGCGCGATTGTTCCCGCTCCCCACTCCCCCGCTGGCCCACACGCTTATGTCAAGACGAAATGCACTTTCACTAAGATACTGCCTAATAGATTTATCATTTATGCCGCGCAGCAATTTTCTCTTGCACATAACAGAGGATTATTACAAAAGCATCTGATGTTCATGGAGGAATTTGCAGCTTTTCTCGCAAAGTACAATTCCTGTTCATCAATAAGGTGAGAAGTAGACCCATTATAAACTCAAATACGCTTAAATTAATTACATTAATTAATAAGTGTACTATCAGAGTAGTAATAAAAATGTTTGCCGTCATAATGATGACAGTAGTACACACAAAAGTAATAGCTGTTCCGTGCTCAGGCACGGTTAGCACTCACACTGCATGCGAAGTGCGCTCGAGCCCAACCGAACCGTGCTCTGGCCCACCTCTTCTGAGCGGGCCAGGGACAGCTAAATGAACCGTTCTTCTAACAGCAGCTGCAGTGATACAATGATGCAATTTACCAATTTGTGATTGGCTTGCTTGTTATTTTGAAAGCAGGAATTATTCCGCCATATTTGCACTTTCTCCCATTCAAAGTAACATGAGTGAACTGTCTTGGTACATATACAACCTTTGCTACTGTGCAATGAAAATAGACTGTATGCTAGAACATAGCGCCATCTAACATTCAACCAGTATTTCAACTATAGTTGGTTTGAGCAAGGATACCTCACCGTTGTGAAAATTATGATATTGTGGCAACTTTAAATGTTATCATAATAGTACTTATACTACAGGGCTGTTGAATGGTTGATGAATGTTCTAAGTAAAATGCACAGCTAAAGTAGTTCCAGGCAGGTCTTGACCGCATTACATGTCCATATCACTTCGCAAAAATAATTTCAGCTATTTCAAAGGTCCTTACAGCCTACAACTGCAAAATAACCAAAACCCACAACAACACTGACCAAGCAAATAAATATAGTAAACAATAAGATAAAAACAAGATATTATTTCCATGTTTTTACGGAAAGCAGATACTCTCTTTCTCCCACTCTCTCTCCCACTCAACACATACAGTACGGACACACACTCGCAAGAAAATGTGGATTTTATCAGTAAAATAGTTTAGCACCTTAAAAGCTACATGACATTTCTCACTAGAATTAGCATTGGAGGCGTGGGATAAGATTCGTAAAAATTAGGACAAAAAAAGGACAAAAACCTGACAAATGATATGAAATACAATATCTGAACAATGTCTTGAGGTGTGGTAACCATAGTATAAGCAGAATAATGTACTCTGGTCCATTGAATTATTAGAAAATAATGCACACCCGAGGTGTAACCGCACTGCCACCTCGGGTGTGCATTATTTTCTAATTCAACGACCCATCATCAATTATTGTTGTACCTGCATACCTCCACATATTAAATCTCAGTCCCATTTTCATGTTTCAACTGGATGTGAAGCTGTTTTGAAAGCATTTCAATGTTGCACTGTGAACAACAGTATAGCTGTGTTATAAGAATCAGCCATGTCCAGATTAATTGCTCTAATTGCCATGAAGTTGGTCGAGGCAGTCATCGGAGAGGCACAATCGATATCTGCATTCATCACTGGAGAATAAGCATTGATGCATGTTATATAAATTCATCAAAATCAAAAGGCACTCTAGCAGTAATGGGAAAAGATTGAGCGGTTAATGGTGGGTGAGAGGTATAAGCTTTTCTTGCATGTCAGAGATACTTAGGCAACAGCTACTTACCATGTCTGCACTTCTTTTGTTCTGTCTTTCTTGTTTTGGATGGGAAGCTTCACAATCAATGTTTGCAAATATTTACAGTCCATTTAAGTCATTACTCTGGCATTGGTCAATGTAATGTTAATGTTTGTACCACTGTAAGAAAATTGACTTTTCCATAATGGGGGAGTAACAAGGGGTCAACGTCTGCCTGATTTTCAATTTCCTCCATTCATATTTGACAACCATTTAAAATAAGCAGTGTATGCTAGGGGTGCATAGTACCATAAATCAGTATAATATTAGTTATAGGCAGTTTATCACTATCAGCCATTGTGAATCACTATATGCATCTTGCAGCAAAGCTTGTGGTCCTCTAGGCAATATCTGTGAACCCAATAAAATTGTAATTGTATGGGTCAGGTATTGGCCTTTTCAATATCCAACAATTGTGATGGCCGCCAAACCAGTGGATATAGGGTGATCGTGAGTCACTCTGAAATACAATAAATCTGGTCAGGCGGAAAGTAAATAGTGGTTGCCTGCTATTTCCAACGCACTTATGATGCGATCGTAGTCTTTGTGTAAAGCATGCAATCTGTGGACAGCCAGGCAGGTTTTCATTGAAAAGCAAATACTAACAACCTCCCAGACAAAGGATGTTTTTCTACCTTTTTAGAGGAGGTTTCAAAATATATATGTCAGCCCTGAAAAATAAAGGTAGAGAATAGGATATGTGAACATCACAGCTTGATAGTTTGGTGTCACCTTGGCACAATGACATGTGGAACAACGAGATTAGGGTCAAATTTAACCGCTTACTGCATGTCAGATTGTACTAAACTAAGAGCTCCATACATGACCTAAAACTTGCAGAATGCGAGAAAAGAACAGGGTCTACAAAACGCCCACTAAACAAGTCTGCGATTCACACAAAGGGTTTAAAGAAAAAGGAAAAGAGTAGATTTACAAAGACTAAAAAAGCAAGCAAGAAAGAAAAGAATGAAAAGGACAGGCCAACAAACACCATTTAAGTTGCTGAAGGCTACAAATGCTTCCTTCAGGAAGAAAGCCTGAATCATATCCTCACTTCCCCCCTGCTGTGATAACTAAGATTTATGGTTTGCCACAAGCTCTTTACTGGCATTGAGATATTACATGTAATTGCTGGTACATCAGCATAGAAGAGAGCACAGGACTTATTCCCCTGCTCTATACAGCTCTGTTGAATTATAGAGTTAAATATAGTGGAGTAGTTTTGTATTGTATGGTTTGGTTTCAAACACCTAGTTTAAGTTCTTAAAGTCGCCCTGTGGTTTTTAATGTTGTTTATATGTCTATGTGGTGTTTTTAATATGCTTTAAGACAAACCATGTACAAATTCATAAGTCAGCACCATTGCTGAGTATTTTCTCTTTAAAACTGCAGTAAACCAAGACAGTTTTAAAAAACGCGGTTCGAAATCGCAGGTGTTTCTGACGTCACAAACTACCTTGTAACCAATCACATCGATGTGCCAGTGGGCATTAGCATATCATTAACAATGACCGCTCTGAAGCAGGAGAGTCTCAAGAGAAGATCAGGAAGATTTAGCAATATAGTGGGTGTATGATGTATATTACGATGTTATGATGAACTATATGCCTTTCTCCACTGACGTTCTGAGTTGCTCAAAGCATTTTTAAGGATACAGATTTTTAGAAGGCAGCTGTCTGACTCTGAGATGGCGAACGGGAACATGGTTTGTGTAACATTAGCAACACATTATTAGCTGTAGTCAACCAAAGGGCTAATCATATTAATAACCGTTATGTGTCCGACATTGTAAAGAGCGATATTATTGTGCAGCATTTACCTCAGTAAGTTGACCAAGTGGATTTCTGAGCTTGTGCGAGTGAGTGGAGGCGGGGCTAATTAGTATATTCATTGAACCGTGTATACTAAATGAAGCAAGGTTGTAGAGTTAGATTAAAGCTATTTTAAGGCATGAAAAATTCATTTTGACAGGAATGAAAAATGTTTGTGTCATTTTGGTGATCAAAGAGGAGTTTTAATTGATAAAATTATTGACTACAGTGAATTATTAATATACATTTTATTTATTTATATATATATATATATATATATATATATATATATATAGTTGCATGAAAAAGTATGGGAACCACTTGCAGAATCTGTGAAAATGTTAATAATTTTAACAAAATAAGAGGGATCATACAAAATGCATGTTGTTTTTTATTTAGTACTGTCCTGAATAAGATATTTTACATAAGATGTTTACATATAGTCCACAAAACAAACAAAAAAAAAAAATGCTGAATTTATTAAAATAACCCTGTTCAAAAGTTTGGGAACCATTGGTTCTTAATACTGTGTGTCGTTACCTGAATGATCTTTTTTGTGATGGTTGATCATGAGTCTCTTGTTTGTCCTGAGCAGTTAAACTGCCTAATATTCTTCAGAAAAATCCTCCAGGTCCTGCAGATTCTTCAGTTTTCAAGGATTTTTTGCATAATTGAATCCTTTCCAGCAGTGACTGTATGATTCTGAGATCCATCTTTTCACACTGAGGACAATTGAGGGACTCAAACACAAGTATTTAAAAAAGTTTCAAACATTCACTGATGCTCCAGAAGGAAACATGATTGATTAAGAGTCAGGGGTGAAAACTTTTGAACAGGATGAAGATGTCCAAATTTTTCTTATTTTGTCGAAATATCTTTTTTTATTTTTATTTTTTTTATTTAGTACAGCCCTTCAGAAGCAACAGAAGAAACTACTAAACCAGATGTTATGTCGATCAATTATTTATATTGCACGTTATATTGCACAAATTTACAGATGCACATGATTTTTTTTATATAGTTATGCAGCTATATGGCTATACAGTGAGTGTTAATTTGAATCTATTTTCACTCGGACATACGCAGATTGTAACACAATGCGGGGGTTGATAAATAAATAACTGGATTTTTAATACCCGTTGACACACATTTGGGCCTATACTATAAAATATGAACCTTTAAAAACTATATAAAGACCCAATATATAGGCCCACATATTTTATTAACAGGTAAACAAGGAAACATGAGTTTGCCATTAAACATTTTATTAGCACTTTGTACCAAAGTACCTATAGTCTTTGTACCAAGTAATGCAAGCATTGGACAACAAATCATCTCACAAAAAAAAAAAAAAAAAACCCGAAACGATTGTGCTTTAAAATTCATTATCAGCCATTTGCGTTCGGCTTTGTCCGATGTCTTAGGCCTATTTAAATACATATGAAATAAAGAAGTCAAATGAAGCGTTAAACAGCTCTAGCATGAAAGTGCCCGGAGGTGCCGTCAGCATTCGTTTGTAAACAATAACTTAATCTATTCTGTGTCTTAAGTACAAAAAAACATTAGCCAATACATCCTAACTAAAATACTAAACCGATAATAAGATACGATTAGAGTTAGCACTTAATATTTCTGTATAAGCCAAATCATTCACAAATCGTACATGAAGGAATGTGCATGCTCAGGCTCGCTCGAAGTGTCTACCAATAAGATTTGCTGTATTACAAACCAATGAAATTGGGGTGGGCAGGGCGACCATGTTGCTCCGCCCCAAGGTGTCACTCCGCCCCATCGTCCAGACTGCACTCTGCCAGCGCCGCTGCGGGAGGAAAGAGCTACTTAGTGCGGCTTAACAGGGAAATGAGCACCCACTTTGATGTTCTTACGGACATTTATAAACTCAAATGTATTTATACCTTGCAAACAATATTGGTACAAAACAAAAAAGGCGATTACATAAGTTTTTAAGCTGACCTACCAATTAAAGTGAAAAAAAAAAAAAAAAGTTAACCTACCATACTCTTGTGGGCTTTCATCTTCATGATGAGTCTGTCATGTGTGAGGAGGTGTGTGGTTGTTTTTCGCGGTCATTTAGTACTGTATTTAGATATACAGTAGGCTAATATTTTCCCAGAATGCATTGAAAATCTACAGTAACATACTGTACACAGCTTATACAGTTTGAAACTGTTAAGAATACAGTAACAAGCTGTGAAAATGACAAAATCTACAGTAATATGCTGTACTCAGATTCTACAGTAGGGAACTGTTGAGAACACAGTATAATACTGTGAAAATAACAGAAATCGTTTACAGTGTTGCTTAGTATGCATTATTGGGTAGTAATCATACCTCCTCTTTTGATAGATGCATTATTTCATGTTGCTTTTCGTCTGGGGGTCATCATGCCAGCATTTTTCCTTTTCTTCTGGCTTCTTTTCTCTTTTGATCTTAATTGTTTCAGTAAGTGGAAAAAACAGTTTGACAGCATTCATTCAGCTGCAATAGCAGTGCAACAAAGCAGAGCAAATAAGTAATGTCTTTGACATCAAATGCTCGACTCAAAGACTTGCAAGCGCATCGTAACCTCAGGGGCCCTAAAAATAGGAATGCAATAAAATATTTTCCTTTTCTTCTTTTCTGAGAATATTTCTCAATGATATAAACACAATTTAATGACCCTGTTAGAATCTGTTGTTTATGTGCTTCAGTTCATTGTTTTGCCTATGTAAAGGAAGCACCATTTAACCACACACCTGTTCAATTCATAGAGCCATCTGGACTTGTTTGTATTAGTGTGCATCTACAATCAAAACTGTGGATCATATATGAAAAATTACACATGCTTACAGTATGTAAATACATAGTATGCAAAGTTAGCTCATAAGCAGCATGCACACAGTTTTGTTATCCAGTCCTAAATCCTGTGTGGCAGATCTTCATTTCACTTCTCTGCAATTATTTGTCAGAAAAACTGTAGACAAATAGTGAAAGCAAGGATTTTCTTGTGTAAAGATGCCAGCCGACTGAGTAGATCCATCAGAGTTCTGTTCCTGGAAAACATCAGGGGTCACTGAACTGCTTCCTCTCAAACATGTGATGTCACCCCTGCTGTCAGAGCACTAATGTGGGCAGGAGACTGAGCTCCAGTGCCATGCAGACTTCAATACAGCCCTGAGCCTCGAAAAAATGTCTTTAAAGATAAAGGCGGCAGTCTGACAGAGACATATGATAGAACTGAAATGTTTCCTTAGCTATAGGTAACAAAAAAAGCTGTAAGCAGCTAAAACCTTAATCTCGAGGCATCCTTAAAGTAGAGAAATAACATATAGTAGCATACCATAGTATATGCCTCCCATCTGAAGGCCAGATGACTGGTGATATTTCATAAAGTTAAATTGTATATTTGTGTGACGTTATCTCGCTCAATATATGGCACTGACTCATTTTCTCATTTTCCTCAGGTGATAGGTTATTTGAAAATAGCTGCTCTTCCCACTTTAATTCATCTCTCTGCGTGCATGAAACTTCAAACAGTTACTTGAAATAAGTTGCAGACCACCCAATGCTTTTGTTATTTTTAATCCTACTGACCTTGCGTGGAAGCTGAGAATAATATTTTATAATGAATTCAGAGGCGTATTGAGAGGGGAGAGGGAGTTTATAACTTTCTGTGAGTGATGGAATACTGAGTGAGACCTGCTTTACTCACATACAGCAGACGAGAGGAGACAAAATGTCTTTTGTTTTGTTTTTTGCTGTTGTTGCTTTTCATTTTGAGCCTGATTAATCAACAAAACCACAAACAGGAATAAGGTACAAATAATGAAAATTGGGCCAGAATACAAATTGTCATAATTTAATAGTTATTTTTGCATATTTATTTATTTATTTTTATCAAACTGACTAGGGCTGGGACAGTACATCGATGCATCATGAATTGAGAAATTATTCTGGATCGATTCTGATAGTTTCCGTATGTTTCGCGATTCTCTCTCAAATCGATTCTGAGCTTAGTTGTCAACAGCAGATGGCACTGCGTACTTTAGAAACAGCAGTATTCTGCTTCCTTCCAATTCCTTACACACACACCACTTGAACCATCTATAAAATAATCATTCATAAAGTTTGAAAAGGTTCAAGCGAATTACAGGGGCGTTTGCAGTGGGCTGTTTACATTAAAGGGTTAGTTCACCCAAAAATGAAAATAATGTCATTTATTACTCACCCTAATGCCGTTTCACACCCGTAAGACCTTCGTTCATCTTCGGAACACAAATTAAGATATTTTTTTGTTGAAATTCGATGGCTCAGTGAAGCCTGCATAGCCAGCATTGACACTTCCTTTCTTAAGATCCATTAATGTACTAAAAACATATTTAAATCAGTTCTTGTGAGTACAGTGGTTCAATATTAATATTATAAAGTGACAAGAATATTTTTGGTGCGCCAAAAAAACAAAATAACGACTTATATAGTTATGAAGCTTCAGAGCGTTATGAATCTTTTTTGGTGCACAAAAAAATATTCTTGTCACTTTATAATATTAATATTGAACCACTGTACTCACATGAACTGATTTAAATATGTTTTTAGTACATTTATGGATCTTGAGAGAGGAAATGTAATTGCTGGCTATGCAGGCTTCACTTAGCCATCAGATTTCAACAAAAATATCTTTATTTGCGTTCCGAAGATTAACGAAGGTCTTACGGGTGTGGAATGGCATGAGGGTGAGTAATAAATGACATTAATAAAATTTTTGGGTGAACTAACCCTTTAACCTTGCATCATAAAAGCATTCTGAGGTGCAAGTACATTCTTAGCCGAACACACGAGCGGCCTTCTTCGTGAGCGTTTGAGCATGCAGTTAAAAAAAAATAGCCTAGAGCGCCATCTGCTGTTCAAAACTGAGCTCAGAATCAATTTGCGATGCATTTGGAAAGTATCAGAAACGATCCACGAATTGCGATGCATCAATAGTACTGCACCAGAATAATTCTTGGTCCCAAATTTTTATCAATTTTACTAGTAGTCCACTGTATGAAGAATTTTGGGGTATAATATGTCACAGTTTACTTTATTTTACTATCCTCACTTACATAAATTAACTATAGTGTCCTGCACCCACTAGTAAACATATATAAAAAATATAAAAATGTCTTAATAATAACTTTCGGTTTGACTGTGTGTATGTGTGTGTATATATATATATAAATTAAATATACAGATTCAGATATTTTGTCAGTTTTATTTTATTAAGCACCTCCTTTCACAGACAATTAGTTGAAATAAATAAATAAATAAATAAATGTTTTGGGGGGTTTTTTAGGCCCAATTTTGCATCCTGTTTTGTTCACTGTTTGTGTTTGTGAGCTAAATAACCTATACAACCCTAAATCAGTAGGGGTTTGCTAGTTTGGTGCCAAACGTTGGCTTATAGTTATTAATAAACTTATATTTAAACTTATTATTAAAGAAGAATATTTATTTTCTTTCTTACAATTAAGCTGGGTAGCTGGATTCAGTGGTTGAGATTTATGAATGCAGACAAAACCAGTTTGTGTAAAAATTGAGAAAATGGAATGAGATTATTTACTTGACTCCCAGCCGTGCTGCAGGAGAGATCCAAATAATGCTATTCCTTAATACTAAATTGGTAGAGGATGCCAAGTACAGCCAGACCCCTGCTGAGCCTCAATAATTTGCAACTAAACCGAATCATGCAAACTTATCCTCCAGCCTAGGAAAAAATGCCACTTAACTTTAGTTTCCAAACTCACAAGCATTTATATCTCGAGGAAGTCACACATTGTAATTTCTCTCTCTCTTTAATGATGCGAGCAGTGGCTTGTATGACAGCACAGTCCATTCGGGTTTGATGCATGTGCTGCAGCCACCCACCGATGCCTGTTTTAGGTTTTAAGGGTTTCATTCATCCTCCTGCCCCATTTAAGTTCAGACCAGGCCTCAGTGCACCTCAAACTCATAATGACATGATGGCCTGATATGCTACATGGTAATGGCCTATTAAGAAAAACAAGCAGCACTATAATTTCTGCTAACTTAGAAGCATGGGGTGATTAAAATGATCATTTTACTTAAACCAAGAATACCCAGGCTGCAGTATAGTTATGTATGCTTTTAAAAATCTATCACTTTTCATTGCATGGCAGATAAATCTTTTAAAACGTGTATATATATAATGGAATTGAGTGAAACCCACAGTAAACATGTTTTTCTTCTTTCTATCTTTTTCTTTTCTCTCTCTCTCTCTCTTGTGAGTGTACTTGCAACTGTGGACATAATTATAAATTTACGTTATGTCGCACCACAATGCACGCATGCCAATATTTTACAGCATATGAGCAAGCATTTCAAGTGTTTTATGCTCCTCTCCAGACTTTGATAGGCAAAAATTACTGTTTTAGTTAGGATTGATCTCCTTTATGAGATTTTGGAGGCTGAGACCTCAACAACACAGCTTGGCCTTGCTGAAAGCACCCACCGGAGTACCATAAGCTGCGATCGCAGTGCATAGCACCAAGACAAAGAGGCTAAAGGCTCTATATTTATGGCTTAGGGTCTCAGCAACAGCGAGAGAGAGAGAGCGAGGAGTATATTTCAGTGACTGCTTTGGAGCTCTGATGACAACAGGAGTGGAGGAAACAGTATTTTATCAGAGACAAGCTCCTGCGACGGTTCATTCTTATTCTAAAAGCTATATAGACTCTTTCAACAGGTTACCATCTATGCATTATAATAGCATTCCTGGCCTTGCATTTCTTTTTCAGCATTTAAAGAAAGATGTTGCATTCCTCATTTTTTCCTTATGGTTTTTATGTTGAATACACCCACAATGGCAAACCTTTATACATATGCAGTGTTGTTTTATTCACAGTTTTAGTCACAAGTTTAATCTTTCAAAGTAAATGTCATATTCATACATTTTAGTCAAATGCAGTCTGACTAAATGACATCTAATTTTGGTACAAAAAGTGCAAAATGAAACCAAAACAACTGCCCTTGTGAAACCCTGAGCTCCTGAAATAATCTGTTATTTAAACGGTGATTAAATTATATAAAGAAAGTGATCAAAGAATGCTCCCTTTACAATCGCTAGAGCTGTCAATCAAACAGCGTGCGCTGGAGCTGTCAATCAAACAGGACAAGTTTATCAGTGACTAAGTTCTGGGGCACTTAAAACAGCGTTCGAATCAGAGGGCTAAAATCAGGGTAGGAAAAATGTCTTTTATTTCTAAATCATGATCATTTTTGATGTAAAAAGCATACTAACATTATAAGTGCACCCCAGGAAACGTTATAAAACAATGCAGTTCATGACCCCTTTAAACTAAATCTAGTAATAAATTGAAAATGAAAATTAAATGAAAAGTGTCGATTACGGCATTAAATTTAGATCTGCTAATGTTGCATCATACTTTTTACACATTTTACAGCATTGTGCACTATAACCAATCACACACAACTCTTTTGAGCTTATGAATGCAACGGCCAATCAGAGACATTAAGATTAGTAATCACTGAAACACCAGAGTTTTGTTCAGTGCATATGTTTTGCTGCATTAGGTAAGGGTAAGGCAATAGGCTATTATTGTTCAAACTGGCTGCCATGCCAAATCACATATGCTTGCCGTGTGTATTTTTACGGAAAGTGTGGTTCTACCACACGTACATTTACTTACGTTTTTCATACACACAAAAAACTTTGACGTATTTATAGCACTAAAACGTAAAAATACTTATGTATTAACAGCAATAAAACAAATCATGTAACGTAATGTGTAAATGTATTTTAATTCCCATGTATTGATATTAAAATCGTGGCATTGATGTTTTAAATCTGTTGTATTCAATTGCCATATCAATACATGGTTTTTAGTCTAATTTATTGAATGCAGTTTACTCTTCTAATTAATATGAAAATAACATTTCTGTTCATAACTTGTGCTGCAAACTCATTTCGGAGGATTACATAATGTTAAACAAGACTATAATTTGAAACCTTATGAATAAAATGTCTGTAATTGTTTAACCATTTTGTAATATTTAGTTTGTTTTCTGTGCGACACAGAAGGCGTTTTCTCCTATGCAGTGGCTGACAATACAACCATAAGATACACCAAAGCACAACATAAATTCACAAACATTTGTTTGCTGTGCTCCATATCTTTGGAATCAATCAAAGCACACGCTCGTCATGATTCAAATTTGAAAGTAGCGCCACCCTCGAGAAGCTTTATGACATGGTTTACAGGACTGATATCGAACGCTCATTGGTTCTCACTTGCTTCGTCACAGATTGCGACATGCTGTGTTTCAGTGGATTGACATTTGAAATGAGTGCGTGCCTTCACGGAGAGAATATTTTCATGGATTATTAAGTTAAATTCTGTTCTGTACCCTATAAAAAACTATTACCGCCAGAGTAATAGTTTAATAGTAATAGAGACTGCGACTGCAACTCATCATCATTTGAACTACTTTTGGTACCACTTTTGACATTTTCGCAATAAATAAATTATTGTGATTACGCTTGTTTGTCTTATTCTTTTATTCATAACAATACAGAGTTTTAAAAAATGGTTATGGTAGGTTTACGGGTAGAGGTAGGATTAGCGGCTCAAAATATCATTTTAATGTTATATTTTTACTAAAATTTTCATTTTCCTACACATTTCTGTCCATTATGTTTTATTTTTTCAACATTTTTACGGATCTTACATTTATCTACAAAACGATAAAATGGAAATTATACATATATCTTTGACATGAAAGATTTGTAAATATTTTATAGCGAAAAAACGTATTTTTTACGTTTTAGTGCTATAATTACGTCAATATTGTACATTTTAGCACCTTTCTAAACGTACAAAAATGTAAGTTTTGTGTCTTTGAAAGTTACGTATTAATAACTACGTATTAACAATGAGACCAGGCTGGCTTATATTCTAAAAGAGCAAGCACAACAAAGGTTTTCCTGTGAGCGTCCATCTTAGTTTTTTTACTTCTGTACTGGAACATGGTCACCTTGGGTGTGTTGTCATTCCCATCTCCTACATCCTTCTTCCAATCCGAGGTAAATGGAATGTAGCATTAGTTGAAGAATTATCTCCATTGTTCACTTCGCGTCCTTTAGCGTGTAACTAGTTTGGAGGAAAATAACGCAGTAATTTCGCTGACGAGATTACCTTGTATACACAAAGCCAACTTTTGTTTGTCTGTATAATTCAAAGGCTTGGGCTGATGCCTAGAAATGTAACAACACATACGTATGTGGTTGTGATTGGAATGTGTTAAAATGATGAGTGCGTAAAAATCTGTCATTGTCTCATTGCCAGGCTTATTTCACTATACCTCGGTTCCTTCACAGACTTGAAACGGTGTCTTGTTCATGTCACAAATGTCTTCTTCTGCAATTACAAGGAAAACTCAATTCTGCATTAATGTTCAGAAAGAAAAAAAAAAGTGCCCGGTTGACTGATTAACAGAGCGAATATCCTTCATTTCCTTCTAACACTGCAAGAAATGTCTAATCAGGACCCTGTCACTATAGTCAGCTTCTCCAGACGAGCCGTAATTCAGCCACCCCGCCGTTACTTGTGCTTTGATCAATCTGTGAATTATGCCCTGTCCTCTGGGAGCCACCAAATTTTCACCGGCTTTAAATTCATATTCCACTTGGAGATATAAAAGACGTATAGAGGCCAGGCGGCACTGTGTGTTCTGCAGGGTGTCCGATGAAGATAACAAGACCGCTTCCTCCCATGAAGAGCAAAAAGCCTTCTTTTGAATATATTATACAGGTGTCCTGCTTTCTCATTGAGAAAGAAAAAAAAATCCAAGCAATACTAAGCTGAAGGGCAGAAGGTACATCCTTCATCTGTCTTTGTCCTGATATAACAGTTTTAATTTATTTTTAAACAGTTATGTCAAAAGACTGTAAACTAGTAGAAGAAATTCCATACAACTTCTTTGCACTAAATGCAACTTCTGTGGTGTTTGGGGCTGATAATTGTTTCTTTCTATTTAGATGCAAAACAGTTCATTACAGCTATAATGAATTTGCGAGCCCCATTTGCATCTGATAAAAAAAAAGAAAAAAAAAGTATAAGGCCATTTTATAATAGGTAATTTCAACAATATCGCCTGCATCTGCTTCCAGCCTGATATCAAAAGTTAAAGTTCCTCATTGCATCTACTTGAGAATAGTTTGCACCGCTCTGATGGTTTGCTTATAATTACAAAACGAAATCAGGCCATACCTGCAGGGATGCTTGGCTCGGTTATACAGCTGTCTAATGCACAAAAAAGGCATATCACTGCAGCTTTATGCACAAAATGAACACATTTAGCTAAAGTCTAAGAGGCACTTTAAAAACTGAATATCTAAAATAAAGGAGAACACAAATAATTGCACAGGGTTTGTGTAGAGATTTCATTTCAAATAAATCATGGCTGTCTAAGAAAAACTTTGTTGGGGATCATCTGATAGTTCCGTTGTCTTCATGCCGTTAGATTTTCCCTGTGAGATTACTATAGGGGAGAACGGGGCTAGTTGTCACACTTTTTTACTCCAGTGAATATTTCTCTGGATGGGTCAATTTCTATATAGGCACATACCTTAAAATCTTAAAAAAAAAAAAAAAAAAAAAAAGTGTACATTTCCACTGTTGATTTCGCCTTTTGCTATAAAATACAGTTAATTCCACCTTTTGCCAAATGGGGCTTGCTGTCACATTGAAATATTCCATTAAACAGCCGATTAAAGCACAATTTAAATGGTAAAACAATTATGAAACACAAAACAATGCATAGAACAGCAGAAATGTAAAAAGGTAACATGCAAAACTTAGGGCTGGGCAATATGGCAAAAAAATTAAATCTTGATTTTTTTTTCAGAACGATTCATGGTTTCAATTTCAATTTTTTTTTTTAAAAAATGTTTAACTAATCAACTTAAAATTGTAACTACAATATGATTTAAGTAACATTCTCTTTACTAACCTAACTTTACTAAAAAGTTCTATTCCAAGTGATTCCAAGTTCCAAGTCTATTCTACACCTGAAGTGATCAAGTAAATCGGGATAAAAATATTGATTGTGTACAGATGTAATGTGTTGTATTCTGAAAAGTGTCTGAGAATCAATAAAAATAGTTAATCTGGAAAGAAAAAAAAAAAAAAAAAAAAAAAAACATGGTCTAAATGTTAAACAAATGACTTAAATATCTTTGCAGAAAATATGCATGAAATATGAAGGCAAATGTTGTACAAACAACAAATTTGAAACATATCCTATATACTCATAAATAATATAAAATAAGATAAATGCTAAATATTTCTTAGCCAAAAAGTAATAGCAATAAATATCACCAGTAATAGGTTATTATTAGCAGAAAATGCTTTGTAAAAACAGAAAATACCCATGAAACGGCATTCTAAAGACGCAGCAGTCAAGTAAAAAAAAAAAAAAAAAAAGTTCAGCTCGTGTTTAAAGGATTAGTTAACTTTAAAATGAAAATTACCCCAAGTTTTACTCACCCTCAAAGCCATCCTAGGTGTATATGACTTTCTTCTTTGTGATGAACACAATTGGAGTTATATTAATAAATATCCTGACACATCTAAGTTTTATAATGGCAGTGAACGGGACCAATGAGTATAAAGCTGAAGAAAGTGCATCCATCCAAAGGAAAACGTACTCCACATGGCTTCAGGGGGTTAATAAAGGCCTTCTGAAGCAAAGCGATGTGTTTGTGTAAGAAAAATTTCCATATTTAAAAAGTAAAATATCTAGCTTCCGCGAGACCGCCTTCCGTATTCAACTTAGGAAGAAAGCGTAACTGACGATGTGTTCTGTGTTCATAAAGAGTCACACTAGAGTGGTTAATTAGGCGCGCCATCATGTGGTTGGATCATTTTCTTCTCTTAACGGTTATCATTGCTGTAAAACGCAATTTCTCGATTTAAAAATAATAGAATCAAGGCAAAACATTACAATCGAATTAATAGAAAAAATCAGAAAAATCGCCAAGCCCTAACAAAACTATCAAAATGTTTTGACCAACAAATATTGAGACTTTGGACTCGTGACTTTTTTTATTAAATTATTCCTTCATTTATTTAATCATTTGATTGTTTGTTATAACAACTCTGGCATAGTTGTAAAGGAATTATTTCTTATCTTCTTTCTTATCTTTCGTAGTTGACAGTCTATAGTTACATCAGCAGACAGCATTGATTCCTTTTCCTTCAGCTGTCTTTGTAGTTTTTAAAATCCATACCACGTGGAGATGTAACACAGGATGCAATATAAGAAATAACTGTAAGGTAAAGCATAAATTTCAAAGTTTTCTCCTCCATGATCCTATATAAGAAGGGGCTGTTGTTGTTTCATGGTAACCATGAACTCACCATGTACACACAAATACCTTTTCATTGGCGTAACTTTGTTTTAAAAAGTGAGTGGGACAGGAGTGAGAAGTGGGACCTTCAATAGTACATTGAGTTTAATTTATCGACATAGAACTCATGTTTATTGTGATAGTTTCATCCATACATCTACTATAATGTATATTGTTAGTCTCGAGATTCTTCATGTTAGAAACTAAATACATAGATCCGTGGTGGTAGAACTTTTGTTAAGCGTGCCAGAGGTTCTGGATTCTAATCTAATCCGCCCTTGTATAGTTTTTTTTTTTATTATTACTATTATTATTATGAAAACCAAAGATGTTCATCAGTGATTGTATATCACATTTGTGTGCCAGAACGCCTCTTATTTAACACAAAGGAATTAAACTAATACTCTGCTAGTCATTTAATTCTTATTACATCTGTACCGCGAGATGTTTCAAAAAGTGTTGGGGACAATATTGACCCTTGCAAAAAGTGATGGGGACATGTCCCACCCACAAATTACACCTATGCTAATTCTGACCTAATTCTGAACAGACACATTTAAGAATTGTCACCTGTACCAGCATTCAGGCCTGTGCTATATCTGCAGGAATCAGTGTTTCTTTTTTTGAACATAATGAGCATAAATGCGGTTATGTCCTAGACAGCTAGTGCAAGTTCCCATTTTTTGAAATTTGAAGTACTAATGTACAAAATGAGAATGTGTTTTGAGGAAAATAACCATCATTTCATCTGACATTTTTAGGAAGGGCTAAATAGTCCGTAAATTTGAACATAAAGTCATAAATGCCAGAATATGGCAGAAAAGGGAAGAAAAGTTCAAATTGTAAATGTGCTGCTGAATAATGAGATCTCCAGCAGAATATGGGCAAGGAGATAAAGAGATAGGGAAAAGAGAGAGAGAGAGAGATTTGACTATTAAACAATGGAAGGCAAAAGAAGGAAGGTGGTGAGAGAGGGAAGAGAGAGAGGGAGTGAAAAAAATCTCATAAAAGCACTGCTGCATATGGCTACATTTTATGTCGGTATGTGGGAAAGGGACAGTAGTTATTTGATCAGGTACAGAACGAACCGCTATGGTTTTATTGGGCTGCATTAGCATACCACAACCCTGATCTCAGCCCCTGTAGGCTTATGTTTGGAATATACATGTGAATATTAAATGCTTGCTTTTGTTATCACGCAATGAAAGCAAGTGTGCTGCAGATCAGATTCATGGAGTGATAAAGCATCTCTTCAGATGTAAGAATCATCTAAATATAATAACTGTAAAATGAAATGTCATTGAGCTCATTCAGTCAAGGGATGCAAAGCCTTCTTTCTAACCAAATAACCAAACTGAATAACTTACTGGAAAAAAAAAAAAAAAAAAAAAAAAATTGCCAGTAAATAAATAAAAAAGCAAAATACTGTAATAATAATAAAAATAATAATAATAATTTTTAAATAATGATAAATATAATTATTAATATTGTTTAAATAGACTAGATGTTTAATTAGGAAGAAAAAATTGGGGGGTATGCAATACATTTATGTACAAAGTGATGAATGTGTGCTGAGGAAATGCTAGAGGTTCAATAGGCACATATTTATCATTGTTAGTTTTATATAACCAACATCACATTAGCAAACAACATGATTATGCACTGCCAGGCCACCCTGATAATTATAATACAATTATGTTGTGACACTGGTCACTGTAGGCTTTTCTTCTGCTGTCAGAGTCAAACAGACACACATGCTTATACAAAATGACAGGGGAAGAGAAGAAGAAAAGGGGAATCTGAGCTTAAACTGAGCTTAACAGACAGTCTAAGCCAATGCTAATGTTATCTCTGTGATTTAGTCTTGTGTGTGGGAGCCTCTGGGCTCAGTGCTCATGGGATCATTGCACATTGTAATGCACTGTGACACCAATGGAGCTCTTTCTGCTTGGCTTTACGATGAAAAAACTCAGGGGGATTGGGGTTCGTCTCCTCAGAGCTGCACAAATGTCTTCATTTCTCTCCTTTTCTGAGGAATGCTAATGTCTTTTTAAGTGTCCCAATTTCCCAAACGCTTGATAACTCGAATTTGATAATTCCCCTAATGTTTCACTGTTTATAGCTTGTATAACATTTTGCAATGGAAGGTGTTGGGAAATTCTGTTAAGAAGTATGAGTTTTTCAATGAAACTGTCTGTGCTGAAGACAGATTAGCTTTTCCTTATTTCAAGTAGTGATCAATCAGCAGTGCACAGTGATTGTCAAAAGTTTTAATAAAACCTCACTTTATGTTGCTGCTGTATAGTTTGGTGATATGTAGTGAGTCAAATGATCAACATTTTGTCCCTGCAGTTTTTTCCCCTTACAACACCCACAACGAGTCGCTCAATAACCCATGCATTCATATCAAGAGCCATCTCATGTTCTCTTATCTCACTATATTCGAAGCTCATAACAGCTCAATATATTCACCTTCTCCAAGGTTTCACCGGAATAATAACCATAATAACATTTCTCCCTCTCCTTCTGTTTTTCAGATGAGTTCAAGGCCTTTCTCAAGAAATTGCCAACAGATCATTTTTTAAACACTTCTGCCGTCTTAAAGTTCTGGACATCAGATCTGGTCCTGCAGAGACGTTATGGTCTGCTGGAGGCGAGCACTAAAGTGGTGCTGGGAAAAGCCATCAAGATAGTGCGCAAACTCTTCGCTCTCAGCAAGCGCTGTCCTACACAGCCAAAGATCAGCCTGCCTAGAGAAAGGTACAAGGACATAAGATCTTTTTGTTGTTGTTGTTTTTTGCAAAGCATGAAAAGTAGCATGTACAACGTGGGATTTAGAAAACATCAATTAAATGGATAGCTCATCCAAAAACTAGTGCTGTCAAATCGATTAATCGTGATTAATCGAATCTAACATAAAAGTTTGTGTTTACATAATATATGTGTGTGTACATATTATATTATATATATATATATATATATATATATATATATATATATATATATATATATATATATATATATATATATAATGTATAATATACACCAATCAGGCATAACATTATGAACACTGACAGTTGAAGTGAATAACACTGTTTATCTCTTCATCACGGCACCTGTTGGTGGGTGGGATATATTAGGCAGCAAGTGAACATTTTGTCCTCAAAGTCGATGTGTTAGAAACAGGAAAAATGGGCAAGCGTAAGGATTTGAGCGAGTTTGACAAGGGACAAATTGTGATGGCTAGATGACTGGGTCAGAACATCTCCAAAACTGCAGCTCTTGTGGGGTATTCCTGGTCTGCAGTGGTCAGTATCTATCAAAAGTGCTCCAAGGAAGGAACAGTGGTGAACTGGCGACAGGGTCATGGCTGGCCAAGGCTCAGTGATGCATGTGGGAGATTGTTATATAAGACATATAAGATTGTTGGCTGTTTCACTCTCAAAATATATACAACGTTGTGTGGTTTAATTAGACTATGGCTTAGAGGTATTGAAGCTGCACTATTGCATGGTTCAGCTGTTGTTCTTATAGGACAATTATTTGTTTTTTGATTCTGCAAAGAAAAGGTTGCCAGATATCTGAATTTGTGGGGAAAACAAAGAGAGATGAGAAATGAGACTGGAGGATATTAAAGTGACTGAATGGTGTGCCTGAAGAGTGGTCAGCATGCGCACACTATAATCAAGAGCTCCACGCAAGTGACAGGTTGTAGTTAGCATCCTTCAGCTTGAAGACTTTCACTCCAATGAGACAGCTTTCACCTGCACAAGGAAAAACACACTAGAACTCACCCAAACTGAGCCATAGGGTTTTTTTACACTTGAAATAGTTAACCCTGGGTCATTCTAAACCCTGGGTAAATGAAATCCTGGGTTACAGTACTTACTGTAATTACTGTAAAGCTGCTTTGAAACTGTAAAGCTGCTTTGAAATGATATGTATCGTGAAAAGTGCTATACACATAAATGTGAACTGAATTGAATTGAACAGTATCTTTATTCACATTTCACACTGCTCATAATATACCAGGGGTTAACAGTTAATCCTGGGTGTTCATAAACTGCCGTTTCACATTGCACATTCCTAATCCCCGGACTAAAGTCCTTATTTTAATATTTTTGGTGTCAGTGTTACTGACTGGACAAAAGCAGCACGTGACCTGTTTACATGACGGCTCTAGCATTGCGCGTCCTCATATTACACATTACTGACTGTAATATCAAGAGCAGGGTTTCATAACCCCGGTGCTAAAAAGGTGCTAACCCTACTTCTAAATTACAAGTGTGAAACACTCCTTTACCCAGGGTTAAAAACTGTGTTTAGAACGATGATAACCCAGGGTTAGAAATCTTGAATGTGAGCCTCTGTAATGTCATTTACATATTTGTTGGTCATATGTTCAGAAAAAAAACAAAAACATTTTTATTCAGAAAGACAATTCTATATTTGAGAGATCAATGTACTAGGAGATTTTAACCTATATTTTATAAATCATATTTATTTTCTATCTTTAAAAAGGTGATTTCATCACTAAAATCAGGATTCATTTTCTTTTAAAAAAAGAGAGGTTTTTGCATTATATATATATATATATATATATATATATATATATATATATATATATACATACATACATACATACAGTCAAAGCAAAAATTATTCAGACATTTCTGATATTTTTTATATATTTTTACTAGTGGGTGCAGGACACTATAGTACATTTATGTAAGTGAGGATAGCAAAATAAAGTAAACTGTGATATACTATACCCAAAAATTCTTCATACAGTGGACTACCAGTAAAAATTGAAACAAATTTGGAACCAAAAATTATTCAGACACTCTGACCTGACCATGTTTTGCGTTATCTGACATAATTAAGATTACTTTTTTCTGACACAGTTTAAGTCTGAGATCTTGTCATATTTTATTACCATTACCACTATAGTGAATAAACTGTATTAATGAATAAAATGTTCAAGGTGTCTGAATACATTTTGGTTTGACTTTATATATAAAAGCATGAATTCTAGGGTTAATTTCATGACAGCTGGCGAAGTATTATGTTCTCCCAAGAAAGTTTAAGAATTTCTTCTAAACTAAAATGGACATAATAAGTAAATGCAGTTCTCTTTGTTTTATTTATATATTCAGTTTATTTGAATGAAAAAGCAAAAAAACTAACAAAAAAAAAACAACAAAAAAACAAAAAAAAAAACAAGAATCTTTTACCATACAACTGATTTCAACTGATTTCTCATCAAAATAGAAGATTCACACACAAGTCAACATGTATGAGCACTGCTTAGTGGTTTATTTACCACCTGAATTACATCTTGATATCAAGTGCTCTCATGAACAAGAAGAACATGCTACATTTGTGGATTTATAATATTATTAATAAACTCAAGAGCCCAGGACAAAAGGAAGGCCAGATGAAATGAAATCCCACAGGGAGGCAGCCAACAGAAAGGGCATGTGATGTGAGACATTTTATTTATATATGCATGGCATTAAGTATGCGTCAACAGTTGTGAAGTGAGTAGGAAGATAATGGAGAGCCCATGGAGTTGGAGCATTTATTTAAGTGACTTGTCTCTTGCTAAATTGGATAAAAGAATGAAAATGATGCACCATCTCCTCACACACATCCCCAAAGGCTTTTAAGACTCACTTCCTCTACTGGTTAGGAACAATTTACATTTGTCAAAGAACAGGCTATCAGCACTCGATTAATTTTCGTATCAATCAGCAAGAGGAAATGAACGCCTCATTTACCACAAAGAAAACAAGGATGATGTCAAGTTCTGACTGAACCATTTTAACATGTTAACTGAACAACAACCCCAGAAATCTTTCGATTTTATCTTCATTTAGTAAAGCCAAGCCTGTCATTGTTTCAGGAACTAATCTCATCTGTAATCATCACCTTCTCTCTTGCAGGACTCTGGGTTTTTGGCTCAACAAAGCCCAGTCTCTGTTGTACTGCAGCGAGCATGGTGTGCACGGCACCTTCTCTGAGGAACTGCAGGGCTGCATCTGCGCCGCAGAGCAACGCGCTGTCTGCCAGGGCACCGTGCCATGTAGGGTGGGTGAGGGGACCCTCTGCTCATCCTGCGCCCCGGACAACATCACCCGCTGTGGCACATGCCTCCCAGGCAGCATCCTCCATATGGGCTTCTGCCGCCCCAACATCGCCAACTCTTTGGACCACTACGTCAACTTTGACTTTGACATGCCGGACGCAGAGATGCGTTACCTCCTCCAAAGGCTCGATAGCCGCATGGAGGTCCACGCCATCTACATCAGCAACGACGTGCGCCTAGGCAGCTGGTTCAACCCAGCGTGGAGGAAGCGCATGCTGCTCACCCTCAAGAGCAACAAGAACAAGTCCAACCTCATCCACATGCTGATGGGGATCTCTTTCCAGATCTGTTCCACCAAGAACAGCACACTGGAACCCGTGCCTGCTATCTATGTAAACCCCTTCGGGGGCAGCCACTCTGAGAGCTGGTTTATGCCTGTCAACCAGCAGGACTTCCCAGACTGGGAAAGAACTAAATTGGATGCCTCACTCCAGTGCTACAACTGGACCCTCGCTCTTGGCAGCAAATGGAAGTCCTTCTTCGAAACGGTGCATATCTACCTGCGCAGTCGCATCATCACTGACGATCCTGCCGTCAACGAGACGCTTTTTTATGAGCCGCTTGACCTGGATGACCACTCGGCCAACCTGGGCTACATGAAAATCAACAGTCTGAAGGTCTTTGGCTACAGCATGCACTTTGATCCAGAGGGGATCAAGGACCTGATCCTGCAGCTGGACTACCCGTACACACAGGGATCCCAGGATGCGGCCTTCCTGATGCTTCTGGAGATGAGGGACCGCATCAACCGGCTCTCTCCGCCGGGAGCCCAGCCGCTGGACCTCTTCTCCTGCCTGCTGAGGCACAGGCTCAAGCTTTCGTCCAGCGAGGTGGTGCGCATACGGGAAGCGCTCCAGAGTTTTAACGCCAAGCTCCCCAACTCCACAGAGCCAGAACTCAGCCAGCTGTGCAGCTAGCTCAAATGAGCCTCTGTTGCTCATTTTTGCCTGCCTCTGAGAATGTATTTGTAAATGTGATGAGAGAGAAAGGGAAAAGAAATGTATTGTCAGTGTGCGTGTAAATGTTTGTAGATGAGATTGTCTTTGAACCCTCTTCCTTTGGGCGGCAACTGTAAGAAGCAGAATTTTTGATTGTAACAGATACTGGAGCATACCATGTGGAAGCCGTACGTTGCCAGAATATTCCCTTGCTGGGAAAACCTTGTTGGATCTAGCCTACAGTCAAATCTACTTAAGTGTCTTTGAGTAAGGGTTCCTTTTGAGACAATGGACTGCCTACACGATCCATGAAAAAGAACATTTTAAGTCAGAATATATACCTACGGTTTCTTAGCACGTATATGTGCTGGTGCTGTAGTTATCCTTGGTGATGTCATTGTTCGAGATGGAGAATGGACAATAAGAAGTTCATTCCGATGTAAAGTATCGGAGCACAGTGGTCCAACAGTTATAACAATCAGCAAAGATTCAAATTCCTGCTTTTCTATTTTATCTGGATTTGCAAATCCTGTATTGTGAGATCTGTATATCTGTATTTAATGTGGGATTGAATTGCCAGAATGTTGGATATGAATTCCTTTGTATTCAGCGATATGGCTAAACCAAAAGGTAAACATGAGAGCAAACTGAATGGCGAAATTTCTTTACAGTTTTTTTTAATGTTTATTGAAATCTCTTTTAAGAAGGCAACCTTAAGGTTACGGTACATGCTTACTATATTGTTTTGAAAAGGTTTGTTGGCCGCTTTGTAAATACTGCTCATCTCATTCGAAACGTGAAAAGCTTCACATTGCTTCTTGGATATATACTGATAAACACATGTATTTGTACTTTTTGAAAGTGCAAAGACCAAAAAGAAAAGAAGAAAAAACACACAGTTTAACACAAAACAACTGCCTTATGAAGTGAAGTCTCTGTTCTGATATCAAAGCACACTTGGCTGTATGTCTCTCTCTATAAGAAAAAAGCAGAAAACACTTTTTTCTCTTTCTTTTTTTCCTCTATACTAAATTCTGATTTCAGTTACAGTGACCTCTAATCTGTAAATGTCCATTTTTAATTGAAGTATTATATGAGGAGTGCATTGTGTCATCTATGTGCAAATACAGATTTACATTTACATCACCTGATTCAATAGCTTTGTTTTTTCACATTTCCCTGCTTTTCTATTAGACACATGATGATGTGACGAGGCATAACTGTAATACATGAATTTATTTTATTATCTCTACATCTAGAGGCAATTATTTCCACTCAGCATTTAATAACTGTACATGTACTGCTTAAGTGTTCTTGATTAAGTTGCTTGGGTTGTAGCATTTGTCAACACAAACAGCCACAGAATTACAGCCTTTGACAACACAGAGCATTTATTACTGCTTTTTATATAAAACTGGAATGTGTGGAAATGTCTTTGAAAATTGCGTATATGCATCAACATAAAAAAACGATCAGTTTTCTGTCAAGATAAGATGGATCGCTCAATATACGAGGAGCAACTTTTACAGTGCGAGGTAAAAAAAACAGAATAAAAAAGTGCAATTTATGCTGTTGTCATGGAGAGCTGTAGGACCTTCATGATATATATTTGACTCAACTGCAAAGGGGAAAAAACATTCTCACTAAATTCAGAAGATGGAAATCACAGTCTGTAAATATGAGCTGTTTATCTTAATGTCTAACACAGGAATCGGTTTTCACCCTTCAACAAATTGTCAAGACAGTGAAGGGCGTCGAATCAATCACAACAGCACTATGTAAACTGGCATAGCCTCCCTCTTAAGAAGGCATAAACAATCTGAATATTTCTGTATTTCATGATTTATTATGACTAAAATGCCTGAATTTACGTTTTTTTTTTTTTTTTTTTTTTTTTTTGAGAAACACTTTATAATAACTTAAATGAATTCATAAACAAAAATGAAATGAAGTCTTAAACAAAATATTTACATATATACTGTACACTACTGTTCAAAAGTGTGGGGTTGGTAAGATTTTTTTAATGTTTTTGAAAGAAGTCTCTTCTGCTCACCAAGGCTGCATTTATTTGATTGAAAATACAGTAAAATACATTGTGAAATACTGTATTTAAGAAAGTCATTAATTCCTGTGATGGCAAAGCTGAATTTTCAGCAGTCTTCAGTGTCACATGATCCTTCAGAAATCATTCTAATATGCTGATTTGATGCTCAAGAAACTTTTCTTATTATCAGTGTTTTGAAAAAGTTGTGCTGCTTTAAATTTTTGTGGAAACCGTGATATTTTTTTCCCTAGGATTCAACATCATTTGTTTGAAATGGAAATCCTTTGTAACATTGTAAATGTATTTACTGTCACTATTAAATGAATGCATCCTTGCCTAAATAAAAGTATTAATTTCTGTTACTGACCCCAAACTTCTGAACTGTAGCGTATAATTATGAATATTGGTAACACTTTACAATAAGGTTCATTAGTTAACATTAGTAAACTACATTAGTTAACATGAACTAATAATGAACTGCACTTATACAGCATTTATTAATCTTTGTTAATGTTAATTTCAACATTTACTAATACATTATTAAAATCTTGTTAACATTAGTTAATGCACTGTGAACTAACATGAACAAACAATGAACAACTGTATTTTCATTAACGTTAACGAAGATTAGTAAATACAGTAACAAATGTATTGCTCATGGTTAGTTCATGTTAGTTAATACATGAACTAATGTTTAACTAATGAACCTTATTGTAAAGTGTTACCTGAATATTGAATTAATATGTACAATAACCAATTTTAACAAGTGAAGCATATAGGCCTGGTGTGCTATTTAAAATGTATAGAAAGTTATTGAATAGTGTCACCTTTTTATCTCATGGATATGTGAGATATCATATGTGAGTCAATATCTCACTGTTTTGTATTTGGAGTTTAGAAATTTTTTGTTTGTTTTTTATCCTCCAATCTAATATATTTCTGATTAAAATAGCTCCAGCCATCATGGTCTCATTCTTGTTTATGTGCACAGTTGACTGAGAAAGCTATTAGATTTTTTCTGTGCAAAGGCATGAGATAATAATTATTTACCAAGGCTCTGACCATTTACTGAATGTAAATTGTAATACACTCTCATTTCAAAGTGAACGTACTTGTATGTCTAATCCAGCCATTTTTGTGATTCCAGATTTTACTATTTAAAGTTCACCCAAAAATGAAAATTTTGTCATCATTTACTCACCCTTAAGTTGTTCTAAACCTGTATAAATGTCTTTGTTCTGCTGAACACAAAGGAAGATAGTAACCAAGCAGATCACCCCCGCCCTTCGTTCATCTTCGGAACACAAATTAAGATATTTTTGTTGAAATCCGATGGCTCAGTGAAGCCTGCATAGCCAGCAATGACATTTCCTCTCTCAAGATCCATTAATGTACTTAAAACATATTTAAATCAGTTCTTGTGAGTACAGTGGTTCAATATTAATATTATAAAGCAACGAGAATATTTTTGGTGGGCCAAAAAAACAAAATAACGACTTATATAGTTATGGCCGATTTCAAAACCCTGCTTCATGAAGCTTCAGAGCATTATGAATCTTTTGTGTCGAATCATGATTCAGATCACGTGTCAAACCGCCAAACTGCTGAAATCACGTAACTTTGGCGTTCCGAACCGCTGATTTGACACGCTGATTCATAACGCTCCGAAGCTTCATGAAGCTCAGTGTCATTGCTGGCTATGCAGGCTTCACTGAGCCATCGGATTTCAACAAAAATGTCTTAATTTGCGTTCCGAAGATTAACAAAGGTCTTACGGGTGTGGAACGGCATGAGGGTGAGTAATAAATGACATTATTTTCATTTTTGGGTGAACTAACCCTTCAAGTAAATGACGACAGAATTTTCATTTTTGGGTGAACTATCCTTTTAAGTTTAACTTAAGCACATATACCCCCGGTTTTACAGACAAGGCTTAAGCTAGTCCCAGACTAAAATGCATGTTTGAGTTGTTTTAACTGAAAGCAACTTGCACTGACAGATCTTAAAATATATCAGTGCCATTGTTTTGTCTCAAGACACCATGTTTTTTTCTAGTGTATGTTTATAAAAGCTACTTAAATATCCTAATTGAAATAAGACTTAATCCATTCCTGGCTTAGGCTAAGCCCTGTCTGTGAAACTGGGCCTTGATGTTAACTTGCACCCAATACTCTGCTTTTGAAGCTTTGTACATTTACGTTCAACACAAGCCAGACAAGCTCTCAGATTCTTTACTGTAACTGTTACAACAAGCAGCCTTGTTTTTTGATTTCTTTGGGAATTCACCAAGGGTGTTATTCTGATTCTGCTTTTCAGATACACACGATTATGCTTTTCTAGAAACATGTAAAAATGTGACCTACTTTCAGGCTTTCTCTGCACGCCATTTCAGTGACTTGAAAATAAAACATGAGGTTTTTCAGAAAAACGTTTGAAAAGCAGTCCTCGTTAGCATTCTTTGAAGAAGAAAAAAATCCTCTAATGTGCACAGTAATGCTGCAGGAAAGGGGCAAAAAACAATTATTTGTAGTGAAATCACTGCATTAATTAATTTCAGCCTGTAGTTATTTACTGAGCATGCTCTAAAACAAAATGGCATGTTGTCAAGCGAATCCAGCTCCTGGAGTTTGAGGTATCCGCTGAGTCAACTTAAACACATCTGAATGCTATTTCAGGACATTTCAGCTCTGTTCTTGATTTGGGTCGCAATCAGTTTTCCCCATCCTGTCTTTAAACTACACTTCTGTGCTGCAGACACATATATATCTTTATATGTGTCACTGCTATGAGTCAGACTCATATATCTGTATGGGTACAGTGGTGACGAATTCATCGTGCCTGTACATACAGCACTTTTATGAATAATGTTCAAATAAGATTCAATCTCAGAGGGGTCAGCCCAGGGTCCTGCCTTCAGCCTCCATGCATTGCCATAGTGGGACATATGGGACACTTTTCTTTTCTTTCTTTTTTTTTTCTTTTTTTTTGAGAGGTATCAATGTCCAGAACCAAAGTGCTGAATGTAAATAGTCTGACTGCATCCATTTCTATGAGAGATAATATAGCTCAGTTGTGAGCATGAAATATTGCAGAGGGGATTCTGTATGTGGCGTATGATTCGGTACAGAGTCAGATATGGACAGGTGTGGCCATAATATTATCTTTATACTCTTAAGATCATTTCTCTCTCTCTCTCTCTCTCAATGTTTTAACAAGATGTAAATGTTCTTATATGAATTAATAAAAGGAAGAATCCTTTCCCCACATGGAGTCTCTAAATAAATGCTTTACTGGGTAAGTGCCATCTCCTTTCTACCATGAAGAGCTTACTCTTTGATCTGTTATACACCAACAGACGACCATTAAAAGATTAAATTTAGCCTGCACTGTGCGTTGTTTTCCATGGCACTAATCATTTACTTTTATAGATATGTTTGCCTCATCAATTTGTAGGCCAATTTTTAATAGGTTTTTAGAACAGCAGTCCCAGAATGTCTTTAAAACTCCAATTCCTGAGTTTGGATTTGAATAGAATGTAGCTCTATTATGCAACATATAGGCTCACTGGAAAAATGTGCCTTCAAAGGTGCAATATGTAAGAATTTTGATGAGCGGCGCAGGGGGCCCCCATTAAATGTTAATAATTTAGTAAAATATCCAAAAACCACTAGGCCAGTGTTATATATTTTGTTCACTTGAGTACCTACAATATCCCAAATGTTTCCAACTATATGTAAATCATGAGAAAATTGCTATTTTAACCAAGGCTCCGGAACATGTGAGGAGTCGCCTGTCAATTGCGTCATACCCGCGTTACCCTCGGTTTCCGGTTTTATTTTGTAGAAAAATGCTTTGTTATTTACATGTTTTAATAGGCAAGGGAACAACTGTTTTGATGTATTTATAGACAGAAAAACTAATTATTGTTATATAGCTCAACACGTTTAGTCTTATTGTTTAAATCTAATTTTTTTTGCTAGTACCATGCTTTACCATGCCTCAGAGAACAACACTATTTTGTCAAGTAGCTAACATAGCATAATCAGATGTAGTTTTATTTTTAGTAACAGTAATACAGCATTTTCTCCACCATACAATACGTTTTAAAATTAATTGCATGGCATTTATCAACACAAGCCATCCAGCATTTAATATGATATTCTAAAATCGATCTAGCTTACTGCAGTGTGCAACAAGTGTCTCACAGCAGCCGCCGAGTGAACGCACAGAGTAACGTTATAACATTTTCAACACACTCAAATGTATCTAATATGATAAACAGAGCTGCTGTCACAGACTCCACCATCAGCCAATCACAGCGCACTCCCTCACCACAATACTGATCGCACGCGCCTGCATTCCATTAGCACACTTATCACCAGACTACTTAAGCACTTCACTCACCTCACTCAGTTGTCCGGTCTCGTCCATGCGTAAAGGACTTCTCTATGATTGTCTCCAAGCCTTCCAGAGTACCTACGAGTTCTACTCCAGAGTTTTCCCTTGGTCTTCGTGCTCCTACGTCTGTGTGTCTACTTACCTCCATCTTGTGTGCTCACCGTCATCGATCATCCATCCACGAGTTCATCGCCTGTAAGATAAGAGACTATATCAGTATCCAGTTACCATTCTACCAAGTTCATATCCCCAGTTCACTTACCTGCATTGCTGTATTCACCTGCTGTGTCAATAAACGTAATTCTACGTGTACCTCCGTGTTCCCCTAGTATCTGTCCGTAATAGCTGCAGCCGGTCGTGACCGGAAAAGCGGAAGCGGCGCCGGCGACTGTGATTCATTTTTTTTATATATATTTAAAATATGTATACATATAGAATGCTGCATTAAACAACTTTGTAAATGGGAAAAAATTAAATAATAAATCAACTCCATAGCGGATTCCAAGTGATCAAGGGCTTAGGATGTTCCAATTCAGCCCATTGCAAAGGTTTCGCCAGTAGCAGGCACTCATGCAACGTAAGCAATGATGTACATCCGAGTCAACGAGACTGAGAGAAGTTAGTGGGGGAAAGTCATAAAAAACTAACTGGAACGCAGCCGCGGTCTGCTTCATACTACAGTAACGTTAATAATCACATCCATGAACATGATTTCTTCCCGAGTCCTATCCCAATTCTTTTTCACCGGCCTTTAAGGTGAAGACCACATGTCCCAGGATTCCACGCTCAAACTTGGCGTCATCAAACTATGCCTTTGTTTTGAATAGGCCTCTAACGACCTCTAGCGGACAGAAAATATTACACATTGCACCTTTAATTACGTTTGCAAAACTCAAAAAAACATACCTATACATACAATTCACTGCAGATTCCTGCTAAAATGACCTACTAGTGGCAGTAAAACACCAACAACTTTTATTCTTTTTCAGACTAACAGGGGCATTATAATCAATTACTAAATTTATTTTCACACAGTTCCTTTTACAAAAATATTTTATAAAACACTGCCAAATTCATGTTCATCCATTTTGGATAAAATGTAACGTGTCTTTGCCGCCACTCATACATTTTACTTTTGAAATTGTCATGAAAAGAAACAGCATAATATAATTTAGAAGAAATATCACCACAGTAATGTTTTTCAGTGAGCTTGGGTTGATATTACAGTAGCAAACAGGAAGCAGAATTGCTATTCGAATTGCTACACTGTCATGTACTGTTTGTTTTGATTTTCATTCATCACATGTGCTCCTTTGTTCTGTGTTCCCACCACTTGTCAGTCACTACGGACACTGCACTAATCATCACAGCTGTTTGTCATCACAGCTGTTTGAGTTAATCGTGTGTGTATTTAAGTTCCTTTCTTCCTTTAATTCATTGTCGGGTCTTGTATGTCTTGAGTGTTGTGTTGTTTCCCTGCCTGGATCTGTATTTTTCCCATTGGATTATCAAGTAAAGACTTATTTGAGAGTATTCTTCTTCGTCGTGTGTTTATATGCAACCAGCACGTTACAGAAGACCCGCCCTAAAAAAGATAAGCAGCGTGTTTTGTTGTTAGTGTTTTTGTTTTGTTTTTGTGACTATGTGTGTTTGGTTTTTGGATCCACCTTGGGACTGCTGGGAGCCGCCTCCTCCTGGGCGCGAGGAGCCTGTGGCTCTGCCTCCGACCTCAGAGCGCTTCACTCCCCCTTGACCCGTCAACCTGGCTCCTACCCTCGTCGTCAGCAGTGACCATCGGGCATTCAACATCGTTGGGCTCCCACAGCACGCCGGCTCCACCTGGGTTAGACATCTCCACGCCTCCACTGCGGACTTGCGGGCCATCTGCTGCTCTCTGGCCCTCCACCCCTTCTGCTACGGCTAGTTCTGCCCTCCCTCAGGCTCCACTGCTGCCCTCAGTCACTCCAGCTCCACCTCTGCCCTCCGGATCCCTTCTTCCACCTCAGGGGGTCGTCGCTGCGGTTCTGTCGCGGTCGCCCAGGCTATTGGGGTCCCTTCGCTTCATCGGCTCTCCAGCTGCACGGCGGGCTCCACCGTCCATGTCATCGTTGCCTCCGGTTGTCCTCATGGTGGCGTCAGTGACAACATCCTCCCTCCTGCGAAGCCACCATTGGGCGCAGTCTTCGCTGTGGCCTGGATCGGTCAACACCTTCCTCTACTCAAGGCTCCACCTTGGCTTTCACCACCTTCTGCACCACCCTGGACTTTTGTCATCCGCCTCCTCCCGGTCGGCCGCCCACCTCCAGAACCACCTCCAGCATCATCTGCCGTTTTACCACCACTTCGTCCACCTCCAGAACCCTCTCCGGCCCTCCCTCTTTGATGTTACTTTACGGCGCGAGGACGCGCCTCGCCGGAGGGGGATGTGTTGTCACGGTCACAGTCATGTTGTGTTCTGTTTTGATTTTCATTCATCACATGTGCTCCTTTGTTCTGTGTTCCCGCCACTGCACTAATCATCACAGCTGTTTGTCATTTGAGTTAATCGTCTGTGTATTTAAGTTCCTTTCTTCCTTTAGTTCATTGTTGGGTCTCGTATGTCTTGAGTGTTGTGTTGTTTCCCTGCCTGCATCTGTATTTTTCCCATTGGATTATCAAGTAAAGACTTATTTATTAGTATTCTTCGTCGTGTGTTTAAATGCAACCAGCACGTTACAGCATAAGCTCGTTGTTTTGATTCGGTAGGAACTGTAAAAGGTGGCTGCTGTTTGTTTGCGGTGCTCCGTGACTGAAGTCTGTCTACGTAAACTCTGCATAGCATAAAACGCGCTGAGGACGTGTGATGTCTGTGCGAACAGGGTGCACAAGGGTATGTAAAAACATATGCTGACAGGTAGGTAGGACATCATATTATTTCATTCAGACTGAATGTAATAATTGGATAAACATTTTATGGTCCGATGCCTTCCACAGATGATATATATTTATTAAAATACATTTAGACCGTTTAGCATAGTGATTGCTATCAGGATATGAGACTTTCAACCAGTATAATAAAAAATGTTTCTGAGAATCACCTGTTGCACCTCTAACATTATTTGTTTACTATACTATTTTACTAATAAAAAAAAACAACTATGATAATTCTCTTGCAGGCTTTAGGACTACAAACTGAAAATTAAATATAGGGGGACAAAACTGCTGTGGCTGTATGTTTACGAGAGAGGCCATTTTGAATTCAGTCACTCCTTCCTACTGACTCCATATGTCCCTGCTGGAACAGAAATCCTGTGAGGAAGCAGGAAGATAAGCAAGTCAGAGAGTTCAAAATATAATCTGACTTCAACACACCACACCGCAGAGCAAATAAATTCTTCCTGATTCTCCTCCAGTGTACGTTTGAGGATTCAAAGGCAGATAAAGAGACACCACAAACCGGTTTAGCACAACAGAGAACAGGAAGAAAGTTAACAAGACAGGTTTCCATGGGCATTGAAGGTGGATACACCAACCTAGTTTATTTGTTCTCTCTAAAACAGGGGTTTTAAAGAAATGAAAAGGTCGACACTGGTAGAGGAACAGGAGGAATTGGCACGCCAGCTTCTTCAGCTTCAGCAGAGATGTGTGAATCGATAAGATGGTTGGGGGTTGACAGAATGACAGCCACCGGGAGTCCTGAAGGACATCCTGTGAGGGAGAAGAAAAGAAGAAGGGTAGAAGAGGATCTGACAGGACACTTTAATGAATAGTAATTATTTTTCAAAGAAAATCGCTCTGTGGGTTGTAATGCTGAAATCTGTTTCCCACTTGAGGAATAAAGATGTGATTTGTTACTCAGGCCAACGGGAGGTTTGAAGAAGTAAGAGAATCCTGACACAGAGGGTAAAAGTCCAGAGCAATGAGTCATTTTGAAGAATATCTCTTTTATTGTGACTGAAACACTAAAATATCAATTTTTTTTAATATACCTTATCTGTGTTTGCATCTACAATTCACCACCAAACCGTAAAGAAACTGTTTACCCAAAAAAAATTAATTTTGTAATCATTTCTTACCTTCATGTTGTTCCAAACCTGTATTATGCACATGATCGACTAAGGGCAAAAAAAGAAGGAAAATCTGTTGTTTTCCCATTCAGTATGACTGTATTATTAGAATGCCGACTCTGTATTGGCCGGCTCCTGCGTCAGCATCACACGCATGTATATTGCTGCTCACATGAACAGCGTCGGCCAATCCTGAGTCAGCATTCAGGTGTAAACATGGAAGCGCTGCACTGCGGAGACTAACAGGGTAGTGAAAAAATTGTTGAATAAAGCCGTTATTTTTGTTTTTGCACACACAAAGTATTCTTGTCACTTCGTAACATTAATGTTGAACCACTGTAGACACATGGACTATTTTAACAATGTATTTAATGCCTTTCTGGACGTCAAATGTGCAATGACATTTATTGCCTATGTGTGGTTCAGAAACCTTCGGATTTCATCAAAAAAATATCTCAATTTATTTTTCCGAAGACGAACGAAGGTCTTACAGGTTTGGAGACCGTAAAGTCTTTTGTTAACAACAGATTTATAAACTCTTCTTTTCACAGAATAAAGAAAGTCATACAGGTTTGGAACAACATGAAGGTGAGTATAAATTGAAGACAGAATTCTTATTTTTTTTTGGATGAACCTTCCCTTTAATGAGAAGCTGTCCTGGTATAATTAAGTTTCTCCTACTTGTCTTTGTCTCCTCTTACATTGATAACAAAAGTTATGCAAGATCTACTAGAGGCCAGACAACCGTCTAATGTAATCCTAAGGGCAGCCGAAAGTACAAGAACTAAGGATCCCCTCCCAAAAATAATGAAATAAAAGGACTTTTTTTACAAGAGTCTTTCTTGATCTTCTTCTTTTGTGCTCCAGGCAATGTGCAGCTGACAAAGAGAGTGAGTAACTCCTTAATGACACTGGCTCATTTGAAGCAGAAAAGCAGCGAGGGAAACTCTCATGTGTGTCTGGCCTTGAAATACAGTATGTTGTCTTTCACACATCTAATACAATGTTTAATGATGAACTAGAAAAGAGAATAACTGCATTTGCTGTTGTGCTATATGCCATATTAATAATTGTATGGCTTTGAAATTCATGGTATATACTACTGTGTATCACAGCAACATTTTATACAATGTACTAACTATACAATATAGTTTGGTTGCTTTAGAATTGTGCACAACTAACAGAAAGCAATACTTGCACTTGACAACAGCCAATGGTAAAGTTTATGTTGGCCCTTAAAACCTAAATCTCAGGGTAAACTGAAACTATGTTGAACTCTGTATGTCTCTGATAAGCATGACACAGCATCTAGAACTACAATACTCATACATGTCCTCCTGCAATTCTTACTTAAATACTAAATGCTTATTTAAATATTGTGACGTGTATGTTCGCAGAAGAAAACTTACTACTAGGAACTACTATATACAGGTTTATAATTAATGTGAAATAATGACTCAAGTATTACCAAATCCTTCAGAAGGAATTACTAATTATTTGGATCAGTATTCTAAAGTGAAAAACATGATAGCTCTCTAGTAATGACTGAAATCATTAAGCTTTTGAGGTTTTTATAAGGTTTTGGATAGTATTGATTCAAGTGTTACTACATCCTTCTAAAAGAATTACTAATTATTTGAAACAGTATTTTAAAGTGAAAAACATGGTAAATCCCTATAATTACTGAAGTCATTGTAAGCTTTTGAGGTTTTTGTAAGGTTTTGGACAGTAATTCCAAATTCGATGGATTTGGTAACACTCGAGCCATTACTAGGTTACCATGATCTTCACTTAGAATACTGATCCAAATAATTAGTAATTCCTTTAGAAGAATGTAGTAACACTTGAATCATTACTATCCAAAACCTCACAAAAACCTCAAAAGCTTACAATGATTTCAGTCATTACAAGAGAGTTATCATGTTTTTCATTTTAGGATACTGATCCAAATAATTAGCAATTCCTTCTAAAGGATTTGAGTCCTTAGTAGTAGGTTACCATGATCTTTACATTAGAATTAATTGTACATTATGCATTTATGTTATTTATAAACCTGTATATAGTAGTTCCTAGCAGGCCTTTTGGGAGGTGTGAAAAAAATAGCACAACTACCACAACTGAGCACAATTACTTTCGTGTTAGTTAACAGTAGTTACTAGACTGTTAATTGTATTACTTATTTGTTCCTGTGTAGTTACTCATTAAAGGGTTAGTTCACCCAAAAATAAAAATTGTCATTAATTACTCACCCTCATGTCATTCCACACCTGTAAGACCTTCGTTCATCTTCAGAACACAAATTAAGATATTTTTGATAAAATCCGATGGCTCAGTGAGGCCTCCATTGCCAGCAAGATAATTAACACTTTCAATGCCCAGAAAGCTACTAAAGACATATTTAAAACAGTTCATGTGACTACAGTGGTTCAACCTTTGGGCCCTATTTTAACGATTTAAGCACATGCGAATGCACAGTGCACAGCGCAAGTGCACTTAGGGTGTGTCAAAATCCACTTTTGCTAGTTTAAGGACGGGAAAAATGGTCAGCACGCCCGGCGCATTGTCTAAAAGGGTTGTCCCTATTCTCTTAATGAGTAATGGGTGTGTTTTGGGCGTAACGAGCAATAAACCAATCAGTCTCTCATCTCCCATTCCCTTTAAAAGCGCTCACGACATGGTGCATTTGCTATTTACATGGCGAAATTTGCAAGCAGAAAAACTGTACGCCTCTCTAGCAAGGAAAAGGATCTGCTAGTGCGCGAGATTAAAGCGTGCAAGCAGACCACCTACGGGACACACTGAATTCCACCAAAACGTTTATGCATACAATAATAATCTTTTACATTGTAATCCTTTTCTTTTTAATATTCGACATGTCTGTGCGCTGCTGCGCATCTCTGTGTGTATAATAAGCAGTGTACGCGCATAGTACTAATGCGCTCTTTAAATAACAAAACAAATATTGCGACATTGACTTTAAACAAGGTTTTTGTTGGTCAATGGCGCAGTCTATTTCAGTTGCCTCAAAATAGCAACGCGCCAACAATGCGCCTCAACACGTAGTTTTCAGACCAGCTTTCATGGGCGCACAAATGGGTGCAAATGCATTTGCTATTTAAACAACGTGGTGCAGGACGTAAAAATGATAACTGCGTCAGGCTGAAACTAGCAAAAAACACTTGCGTCGTGCCTGGTGCCGCACTGCACCAGGTGTATAATAGGGCCCTTAATATTATGAAGTACAAGAATACTTTTTGTGCGCCAAAAAACAAAATAACAACTTTATACAACAATATCTAGTGATAGGTGATTTCAAAACACTGCTTCATGAAGCTTCGAAGCTTTACAAATCTTTTGTTTTGAATCAGTGGTTCGGTATCAAACTGCCAAAGTCAAGTGATTTCAGTAAACAAGACTTCGTTACGTCATAAGTGTTTCAAAATTTCAGTGGTTCACAACTGGGGGGCGTGACTTTGGCAGTTTGATACACGCTCCGAACCACTGATTCAAAACAAAAGATTCGTAAAGCTGTTTTGTGTAAAGTGTTTTGAAATCGACCATCACTAGATATTGTTGAATAAAGTCGTTAGTTTGTTTTGGCGCACAAAAAGTTTTCTCGTCACTTCATAACATTAAGGTTAACTGTTTTAAATATGCTTTAAGTAGCTTTCTTGGCATCTGAAAGTGTTAATTATCTTGCTGTTAATGGAAGCCTCACTGAGCCATCGGATTTTATCTAAAATACCTTAATTTGTATTCCAAAGATGAACAAAGGTCTTATGGGTGTGGAACGACAGGAACTTTGTGGGTGAACTAACCCTTTAATGACAGAACTGTATTCTAAAGTGTTACTATAAGTGCACCAATAACCAAAATCTCTGTGTACTAATCTGTATATGAAACACCAACACAGATCAATTCCTTATGATACAAAATAGTAAAAAAGGGTTACACTTTATTTTAAGGTGACATAGTTACATTGTACATACTAAAATAAGTACTGAGTAATATTAATAAATTACATGTACATACTATAGAGTTAGGGTTAGAGCTTGGTTTAGGGTTATTTACTTGTATTTATGCATAATTTACTGTTATTACTATAGTAAGTACATGTAGTAATGTGTAACTACATCACCTTAAAATAAAGTGTTACCAAAAAAAAAAAAAAAATACTAATAATAACAACCGTAATGCAATAAGAATATTGTGTATGGACTGGCAGTAGTGCAACATCAGTTCTTGTCCTTGTGCAACAGAAAATCTAACCTTTCACTTTAGCTTTCTAATTTTGCATTAGAAAATTATGACTACCATAGTATTTTCTTTTTCCTACTATGGTAGTCAATGGGGGTGAGATCTGCTTGGTTACAAACATTCTTCCAAATATCTTCGTTTGTGTACAGCAGTTTGGAACAACTGGGAATAGGGAAAGTAAATGATGGGTTTTGGGTGAACTATCCCTTTAAGTGGTCAACTGAAATTAGAATAATGCCATATAGTGACAGACAGCTTATGATAAAGAAACATCCAGAAGCAGGGAAATAAAAGGACATGAGCAGCAGTGTGTGAAAACAAATTCTGCTTTTGTTAGTGAGCTTCATGCATGCCTGGAGAGACGCGCTCGCGTCAAGAGCAGGGTGGTCTGTGTGTCTGTCCTAGAATGAAGCGTCCCTGAAGATGTCCAAAGACCGTCTCTCCCTCCAGAGTTGACATGAGGGGGTTCCTCTAATCCAGACTGTCAAAAGGAGAACCAAGGACACCCAAATGAGCAGTAGGCAACCAATCCATATCACTACTGTCAAAATCCCAGGGGTGGAAGACAAACGGAAACGAGTGGATCAAGTCAAGCAGAATGCAAATCCAGATGATGAGGCGGCATGTGTGTGCTGTTATATGTGATCTTGTGTGTGTGATTCAGGATCTGCTGGGAGATGAGAATGGCACAAACACACATGGGAGATAAAAAGTGATCCAAGAGGAACAATGTAAGTGGCGGTACTACTGAGTTCCTGAAAAATCTGTGTATATATTGGCCAGTAAGATTTTATGTTTTTAAAAGTCTGTTGCTCACCAAGGTTGCATTTATTAAATCAAATATACAGTAAAAACAGTAATATTGTGAAATATTGCCGCTATTTATAACTCTTTTCTAGTGTGTGTGTGTGTGTATATATATATATATATATATATATATGAGTTGTCAGGCAACGGAAGGAAGCAGACAGGTAAGTATAGCAAACAGGACTTTATTTAAGACAGAGGCACGGTTCTGGGTTGAGGAGATAACAGGTGAGTAAATCACAGTAAGCACGTTGCAGTATGAGCTGAATACTGATACAATGTCTCTTTTGCAGGATAGGAGAATGGACAGATGGCAGACAGACGACAGAGGACTGATGACAGAAGATGGACGGTTCAGGTAAGTAGCCGGTAGGTAGTCCTTGACGTAATGATCCACATTGACGTATAGACGAGACCAGACAACTGTGGTGAGGAAGGTGACTGCTTAAATAGGGAGTGTAGACGAGTGTAAACGAGGGTGATGGTTTGCAGGTGTCTGTGATTGATGAGTGAGTGCAGGTGAGAAACAGGATGGATTCTGGGAAATGGAGTGCAGGGAAGGTGACTGAGCTGGTGGCTGTGACAACAGTATATCTAATATATTTTCAGCATCATTACTCCAGTCTTCAGTGTCACATGATCATTCTAATATGCTGATTTGATGCTCAAGAAACATTTCTTATTACCAAAGCTGAAAACAGTTGTGCTTAATATTTCTGTGGAAACTTTTATCAGGATTCTTTGATGAATAGAAAGTCCAAAAGAACAGCATTTATTTGAAATATAAATTATAAAGTGATTACTGTCTCTTTAAGAAAAAAGGTTTCGAGCACATGAAGTAACACTGTTTCTTACCGTCTTACCATGCCATATCATGTTATCATAAATTATTTTATTTTCTTATCATACAATACTCTATGATAAAAATAAATTAAATTTTGCATTTGATAGAACATTTTCAACATACTTAACACATTTGACATTCATTAAGTTTCTTTTCTTAAAAAAAACTCTATGCATTATGAGTGAATGCATTAGATTTGAAAGATATTTTTATACTTTGAATCAAATGTGAGATTTAATCAGTTTTAAATTATGATTGTGATTGAAGTTTGACATTTCTTTCAAAATCTTTTTAAAAAAAGTATTTGAATGTTTTTGAATCATCAAAAAGATATACATGTACATATTTGATGGGAGGGAAGGAAGAAAGAAGAAAAGGTGGATGGAAGGATGGATGGATGGATGGATGGAAGGATGGGTAAATGGAAGGATGGGTGGATGGAATGAAGGAAGGAAGGAAGTGTGGATGGAAGGAAGGAAGGAAGTGTGGATGGATGGATGGATGGATGGATGGATGGAAGGAAGGAAGGAAGCATGGATGGATGAATGGATGGATGGATGGATGGATGGATGGATGGATGGATGGATGAGGATGGATAATAGAAAGGAAGGATGGATGGATGGATGCATGGATGCATGGATGGATGAAGGAAGGGAAGGAAGGATGGAAGGAAGGAAGGAAGTTAATTGTTGATTTGTTACTAACTACTATCATTCAGATTGAGCCTTTATATCTGAATGGATGGCTCTTGGCTAAGATGTTAATTAAACGGCAATAGTCAAAACGTAAGTTTCAAGACTAACAGTCTTTGTCTAGTGAGAGTCACAGCTCAGTCTGTGTCGTCTAGCAGCGAGAGAGCCGACAGTTCATGTGAGCTGTTGGTACACCAGAATAATTTACAGTACTGTGGAAAGCATATGGCATAATTGTGATTTCTAGTAGCACTTCGCACTGCACTGGAGATAACTGTCATTACCATCAGCGTTTCTCATTTCTCACTTACATACTTATAAAATACAACCTTCACACAGTTTTGACAAGTTGGTAGTTTTCTCTAGGCATGTGTCTAGTTTCCACAGTAATCTACAATGCAGCACTGCCACCATAAAAACAACTTCAGCCCGCTCTGATCAGATCACAACACAAGAATTTCTACACAGAGTGACAGAGTTCCCCCACAAGATCAACAGTATTCACTCTGTTAGAGTTCACCAATAAAGCAGAGCAAAAACATCGTCACATGTATCAAAACTTCAAGTTCTTAGGTTTTTCCTCCGAGCTTACGGAATGGATCAAAGACTTGTTTGTGTTATTTTTTCCGAAAGCTTGTGGTCCCATTTTAGGCCTAATAAAACTCTTTTTTTTTTAAAAAAAAATCCTAGAATGAATAATAAATAAGAAAAAATAACTGAGGTATAAAATAGACTATTTCATTTACTGTTTGGAAAGCAGTCGCCAAACCCTTCTATTGGTAAACTAATAGGCTTTTCTAAACTCAGCAGCCTGGCAAGTGCACAAAGTATGAAACATCAGAAACTTTGTTTTCTCTTTTCAGATGTTCCAACAAAACTTTGAAAAAGTGGTCCCCATTATAAGGACAACAAATGATCTTGAACTTGTGCGTAGCTGAATGGTTTCAGACCTCTGCCTTGTAAAAGCTGCCTAATTATTAATGTCATTAACATAAAAGAGCAATAGTCAACGTCCAAATCCTTTACTTGAGAACAACGAGTGACAAGAATTGCTTAGATTTCCAAATACCTGCAGTACTCTCTGCCACAAGGAAAAGTGTGTATGTCTGCTTAGACCCTGACATGGCGCTAAGCACCTTTCCACGTCAAAGACCGTTTTTATAAATATGAACGTTGGTGTGGATTTTAGCGTACGCACACTCTAAGTTCAAATATGTGCGTATATGCACGTTTTATAAATGAGGCCCATGATTTGCAAATCTTTTATCTATCTACAGCAGTGTTCACCAACCTTTTTAAGCCCAAGATCCCTGACCTCGACCTTTATGAAAGACAAGATCTACCTATTAAATAATTGATAGAAAAAGACAGCCCAGATTGTATTTAGTATCTTTTCATGGCCAATTCAGATTCTGATTTATTTATTTATTTTTACAAGCAAATTGGCCGATTCCGATACTGGTTGTAGATATTCATTATTATTATTATTATTATTATTATTATAAACAAAAATATATAGCCATTTCAAATTAGAGGTAACCACTGCTTTTTAATCACAATCTAAACAAAGATGCTACACACGTTGCATGAGCAGTTGTTCTGTGGAAAGCATATGGCATAATTGTGATTTCTAGTAGCACTTCGCACTGCACTGGAGATAACTGTCATTACCATCAGCGTTTCTCATTTCTCACTTACATACTTATAAAATACAACCTTCACACAGTTTTGACAAGTTGGTAGTTTTCTCTAGGCATGTGTCTAGTTTCCACAGTAATCTACAATGCAGCACTGCCACCATAAAAACAACTTCAGCCCGCTCTGATCAGATCACAACACAAGAATTTCTACACAGAGTGACAGAGTTCCCCCACAAGATCAACAGTATTCACTCTGTTAGAGTTCACCAATAAAGCAGAGCAAAAACATCGTCACATGTATCAAAACTTCAAGTTCTTAGGTTTTTCCTCCGAGCTTACGGAATGGATCAAAGACTTGTTTGTGTTATTTTTTCCGAAAGCTTGTGGTCCCATTTTAGGCCTAATAAAACTCTTTTTTTTTTTAAAAAAAATCCTAGAATGAATAATAAATAAGAAAAAATAACAGGTATAAAATAGACTATTTCATTTACTGTTTGGAAAGCAGTCGCCAAACCCTTCTATTGGTAAACTAATAGGCTTTTCTAAACTCAGCAGCCTGGCAAGTGCACAAAGTATGAAACATCAGAAACTTTGTTTTCTCTTTTCAGATGTTCCAACAAAACTTTGAAAAAGTGGTCCCCATTATAAGGACAACAAATGATCTTGAACTTGTGCGTAGCTGAATGGTTTCAGACCTCTGCCTTGTAAAAGCTGCCTAATTATTAATGTCATTAACATAAAAGAGCAATAGTCAACGTCCAAATCCTTTACTTGAGAACAACGAGTGACAAGAATTGCTTAGATTTCCAAATACCTGCAGTACTCTCTGCCACAAGGAAAAGTGTGTATGTCTGCTTAGACCCTGACATGGCGCTAAGCACCTTTCCACGTCAAAGACCGTTTTTATAAATATGAACGTTGGTGTGGATTTTAGCGTACGCACACTCTAAGTTCAAATATGTGCGTATATGCACGTTTTATAAATGAGGCCCATGATTTGCAAATCTTTTATCTATCTACAGCAGTGTTCACCAACCTTTTTAAGCCCAAGATCCCTGACCTCGACCTTTATGAAAGACAAGATCTACCTATTAAATAATTGATAGAAAAAGACAGCCCAGATTGTATTTAGTATCTTTTCATGGCCAATTCAGATTCTGATTTATTTATTTATTTTTACAAGCAAATTGGCCGATTCCGATACTGGTTGTAGATATTCATTATTATTATTATTATTATTATTATTATAAACAAAAATATATAGCCATTTCAAATTAGAGGTAACCACTGCTTTTTAATCACAATCTAAACAAAGATGCTACACACGTTGCATGAGCAGTTGTTTTTTATTTGAATTAGATTTGATTAAAGCAAAAGCAGAACAGTCTGACTTTATCTTTGTGAAATTACATGCTACACACAAAAAAAGCATTAAACAAAAACAGCAGATGCAAATTCACTCTCTGACAGCAGGTGGCGCTTATGGAAGATCAGTGATACTGCGTTTCCTTGGTTACCGCTGTAAACAAAGCACTGCACTTATAAATAGCTACTTTATTTGGAGGTAAGAGAAAAATAAAATGCCATTGCCATCGAAACTTTTCTGAAGACAGTAAGTTCCTTTCAGAGATATATTCATATAACCCCTCCCGCATGATTTTTTCCCCTCAAAACAGATCAGCGGAAATCCCGCCCTGAAGCCGATTCTAAACATTTCATTGGACATGTCGCGAGCTGCTGGGACAGTGATAAAAATCGACCAGTCAATCGCAATCGACGGGTTGGCGACCACTAATCTACAGCTTCCTACCCAGAAGAACATTTCTAGAGGTTGTTTTCACCCAGTTCATGATTTCTCTGTTTTTTTTTTTTTTGTTTTCTTTGTTTTTTTTTGTTTAGTTTTAATTGCAGACTTTGGCATGTTGTCAAATATGAGCACAGTTGTTGAGATGTCTTCTAAAACTCTTGAAGAAACATATTGTATGTGATATTACTGGGATCTTTTTTTCAGGAAGAAAAAAGTCTCAATTTGCTCTCCTTTTACTCTGACTGCGGCCTAGGAGAAGCAGCAGACCTTTAAAGAGATACCATTTTTTATTTTACTTTCCTATGGGTACATTTGTCACATTTATGACGTATGAAGTCAGTCAATTAAATTTTCATTATCCCAATTGACCCTTCGCCAGGAGTTTGATTGACAGGCGATCTAACCAATCATAACGCCGAATCCGCCATTTTGTTCGACAAAGCAGTCAGGGGAGTTAGCAGATTGATGTAGGTGGACTTGAACTTGAAAAATGGTGTGTACTGACATCTTTCCGCGATTGAAACAACATTCCTTATGATGTTCATTCATGTTTATTTGATATTTTTGATTTTATATTGCGCCAGAACGCCCACCACACACCAGCTTATTGGTGGAGAGGAGACAGAGTGATGAAGCCAATCAGTATATGGGAATGATTAGGAGGCCATGATGGACAGAGGCCAATGGGCAAACGTGGCCAGGATGTCGGGGTTACACCCCTACTCTTTTCAAAGGACATCCTGGGATTTGTGATGACCACAGAGAGTCAGAACCTCAGTTTAACGTCTCATCCGAAGGACGGTGCTTTTTGACAGTATAGTGTCCCCATCACTATACTGGGGTGTTAGGACCCACACAGACCACAGGGTGAGCACCCCCTGCTGGCCTCACTAACACCTCTTCCAGCAGCAACCTAGTTTTCCAGGAGGTCTCCCATCCAGTTACTAACCAGGCTTAGCTTCAGTGGGCAACCAGTCTTGGGCTACAGGGTGATATGGCAGTAGCAAATGCTTCTCCATCTGAAAGCCAGAGGGCGCTCTTGGGCAGAAACTCCAAATATGCCCTGCCTTCATTCCAGGAAATCCCTATGGGTATCATACTATCTGTAGCTGAATAAACAGAAGATTTAAACACTTTGATTGATTAAACATGACTAATAAACACACTGTGTAAGAAGCCACATCATCTCACAGAAGGATGCCCAACTGTCAGTATGAAGTGAGTTTGGAGTGAAAACATGTTATTAAATGTTGTCTTTTGTTGAACAAGATGTTAATAAATGCTTCTCATGTCTGGAAAGATGTTTGACTTGTGTTGCTTTTTCAAATGTACATTATAAGCAACTCAAAAACTCACAGTGCTTTGAAATGGATTAGCCTTTGGAGCCATACTTCATTAAGCTGCGCATAAAAAAAATAATCGCAGCCATTGCAATTTCATAATCACACTAAGAATTGCAAGAATCTGAAGTCCGAGTAGGAGTTAGCTATGAGCATCCCCTGAATCCTGTTGATCTAGTGCGTTAGCATCACGGCTTTGGTCATGCTATGCGTTTGACGAGTTGAAACTTAAATGCCTGACAGGTGACATGGCACAAGGTAACGCTGTGTTTTTATGTAACTTTTCAAAAACAAATAGGCCTATAAAGACAGTCATTTAATGAACTGGAACAGCCTACTGATACCAGTTTTCTTTCCACAGATTCCCATTGGCTGCTGTTGCTGCTCCTGTCATGCCTAAAACATCCCTATAAATGTTTTTTAATGGTTTTATGATTGTGAAAGACTGACTTGCTATTGAATAAAAATATTGTACATGAACTGTTCCTATATGTATAGAGAGATTTTAGAGTGTGTTTTTATTATTTAAAATTAAAAACCTTCAGTATTAAATTGACTGACTTAGCATTGATTAAAAAACAACCCGGTTAATGTATAAAACCCAGCATGTGTTGTCCAATATACCAGTGCTGGGTTGCCAAATGACCCAAATTGGGTTGTTTTTAGATTGTAGAAACATGAAAGCAGATGGAAAATAATTACTGGTGTTCATAACATTTCAAGAAAAAGATAATCATGTGCATTTCATCTAATATAACTGGAGTACAGGTTATGAGATGATGTGAATGACTGGCTAAAGAGATGTGTCTTATAGTTTTAAACTGGGAGCGTTTAAAACTATTCTAGTGTTTAGGAGCCAAATGTGAAAATGCTCCCCCTCCTTAAGGGGACTTAGATATGCCACATAACCATTATTTTAGCCATTTTTTTAAAATGATTTTGGCTGGTGCAGTGACCATTAAGCAATTGTTTGAGGCAATTATTTATTTATCACCCTTCTTCCATATGACTTCAGCAAATCAGGCGGCAAAAACAAAAAAAAAAAAGTTGTTCTTGGAGCGGCACTGCCTTAAGGTGGTTGTGATCTGTGGCTGTGATCAGGATGACGTGTTTTAAAAGCTTCTGGAAGTTTGCTTTATGACATTTGGTTTATGTGGGTGTGAGATTCCTGAGCTGCAAATCCCACAACGGTACTCACAGAACACAAGGAGCAGCTCAAAATGAAGACAGACGCAGCGAGTGCCTTTGAGTGCATAAACACTGGCCAAACTGCAGAAAGCCATGAGTAATGTTCAATATTTTTTCACTCGACACCAAGAATCACTTCCTGGCATTTGTTCAAGAAGTTGTTTGATTATAGTGGATGGTGTTGTTGCCGCCCTGTTGTTTTGTGTTTTCCATACTCTTCTTCTCGGTTAAAATCCTACACAATGCCTCCACACGGTGCTACAAATAAAAGACCTTTACACTCCCAAACTCTTCAGCTAACTCGTTCTTAGCTCTGGCATTTAAGCGAGGGAAAATAATTATACGTGCCCCACTGAACTAAGTGAATTAATATGCCTGAAGTCACAAGTATTTAGTGAGATTATTATTAATTAATGTGCACCTGTTGCTAATTGGGCAGGAGTCACGGTAGCAAAGCCTTCGGCATGTACGTATATATAACCAATCATTTTGAGACTCACTTGTAATTCTTGTTTTAAAGTAGACCTCTGATCCTGGAACAAACATCATTGTGCCCAAGAAATTAAAGGCCATCAGACTGGACTCCTGCATAGCAATTAGATTCATCACATATGTAAGCACTGAAAGGGCACAGCTGCAACAACACTGTGCACTGAATTTATGAACTTTTCAGATTGAACTGAGAAAGCAGTAGGCCTACCAGTGTTTGTGGCCACTTTATCCAGGAGAACTGTGACCTGAAATACATGCAAAGAAATACTGTTTTAGAATATGAATTTTGAAAATATATTTCATTTAAACCTTAAAATGCCTAAATATATTACAAACTATACTTATAAGGGGCAAGACAAAAATATATGAGGAAATAAAAAATAAATTCTTTGGCCAATTTAATGCAACTATTGCTCAAAAGTGGGATCAGTACGATTTTTTTTTTTATGGAATCTCATGTTCATCAAGGCATTTATACAGTAATATTGTGAATTATTATGACAATTTAATAAAATGAATCTAAAATTAAAGATTAAATCAAATTAATTTATTTCAATGTAATTTATTGCTGCGATGGCAAAGCTAAACTTTCAGCAACCATTAATCCTGTTACATGATCCTACAGAAATTATTCTAATATTTGTAATAGAATTTTAATAAATAAATAGTTCAAAAGAACAGCATTTATTTGAAACAGAAATCTTTTGTACCAATTTAAAGTCTTTATTAACACTTTTGATCAATTTAATGTACACTTGCTAAAAGTATTTATTTCTATAATTTTTTCAAGAAAAATCTTGACCCCAAATCTTGTGTCTGGTAATTAGGGCTGTCAAATTATTAATCACGATTAATCGCATCCAAAATAAAAGTCTGTGTTTACATAATAAACGTGCGTATACTGTGTATATTTTAAGTCTAAAAACAACTGTAAAAAACCAAAACAAATTTACAAAGTAAAATACCATTTTGCGTAATGCGTTCTGGTTAATATTATTTGACGTTTTCGAGAAAGTAACCTATAGGATGACAAATATTACCCAGAATGCATTGTTTTATGGTATATTACTGATTCAATGTAAAATGGTATTTTACTGTATAAATTTGTTTTTTACAATTTTTAGTGTGTATATATTTAAGAAATATTTACATGTGTATATATATATATATATATATATATATATATAAATTATAAATGTTTTTTGTTAACTATTTATACATATGCATGTCTGTGTATTTATATATACATAATAAATATACACCGTACACAAACATTTTTAATGTGATTAATCGCGTTTGACAGCACTACTGGAAACAAGTTTTTTTGCCAAATAATATAGGTGGAGGGTGGTTTTTTTTTTTTTTTTTTTTTTTTTTTTCAAAAGATAAGTTAGAATCAACAACTGTTGGTTGCAAGATTAACTGGCTAAAACCTTACAAAAAAAAATAAAACAAAAATTTAAATACAATTACCTAATAAAGAATAAGTTCAATAAAGTTGTTTCTAATTTCCGGAATGCCTTTGATTCCTATGCAGGGTTAGGTTACATTAGTATAAATGGTCATGAATTAACACAAGAGAAGGTTCCAGCCTCTGCAAGTCTCTTTTATTGCTTCACCCCATCATCTCTGCTTTCTATTTAGCCTCTATATCAGTTTAAGACACAGATAAGTAAAAGAGAGAGATGCCGTGGAATTTTTGGTACATGTGTGACAGTGTGAAATCTGAAATCCCTGGAGATCAGATTAAAGATGGAAGGGAAGTAAAGCTCTAGCACACTGTGACAGCTCCGTGCCAATGTGGGAGGTCAGAAAGGTGGATATCTGAGAACAGAGTGATGTACTAGTTTTGTGAAGAGAGAGTTGCAGTATTGCTTCCAAACCAACCCTAGGCTGTCACATTATTTAAGGGACAAAAACAAACAGCACAAGGTGAGGTCTTTAAAAAATAATTCACATTTTAGTGGTAACTGGAGACATGGGAAATAACATTTATTGTGCCCAAAATCATTGTCTCTGTTATTAAGAGCTTTCTTTGTAATCAAACCCTATCAAATGTAATATATATCTTAGCTTAGAAAGCATCTATACTAAGAAAATATAATTAATGATTTATGCAGCATGTATTAACATTTAGTTTTACCCTGATTACTGAAATATATATATATAATGAAATATTCAACTATTATGTTATGAATATTATGCATAGTGCGTATTCAGTTTTTCAGTATTCATTCAGTTAATAATATAGCACTCAAAAGAGGAACGTGAACTGGCAAAATTATTCTTTCACGGTATTGACAGTGTTTGCTAATTAGTCTTCGAATCAAGAAATGTACGGCAGACTGTTTATGATACATTATTAAAAATTGCCTTTGAATTAACCTTTCAAGTTGCTATTTTAGATACAAATAGCTTAAATTAACTCAAATGGAAAGGTCATGACTGCACAGCCAGTAAGACGATAAAGCCTTTTGGGTCTAAACAGATGAAGAATGTAATTATGTGGGAGCTGTATAAGCTATTACAATTCAAGTACAGTTAGTTCTACCAACCTCTTCCCACACAGCCTCACCTCTCACACAAACAGTGACACAGGCCTGATCCCTACCTCACTGAAACCCACACAATGGTAAAATAAAATAAATAAAAAAAACACACCATTAGATGGAGTGAAAAAACACTGCAGCTGTTTCTAAGTAAAAGTTCGAGACTCTGAAGGACTGCAGCACAACTCAAAATGGCATGAGAGCATGTAATGCACACCTTGTCTAGTTTTCTGTTTCTTTTGGTTGCACTTTCACCATTACATAACAGTTACTTGGTAGGCCTGCAGTATATTGCTTGCTTGGCCAACAAAAATAGTTAACAAAGCCACAGCACAATTAGGCATCTCCGAACAACACACCATAGTGGTGTTTACTTCCTGAATGAATTTGTGTTGGTGAATGAATTGTTTGAATGAATGATTCAGTGAATCACTCAAAAAGACAGCCACTTGCTTGGTTCCTGAATGAATCTGTGTTTTTTAACAAATCGTTTGAGTGAAGGGTTCATAAAGACAGTGGCTGTGTCCAAAATCGCATACTTAAAGGGTTAGTTTATTAATTTCATTAATTTCTCACCCTCATATCGTTCCATACCCATAAGACCTTCATTCATCTTCATAACACAGATTACTACATTGCCAGCAAGATAATTTCCTTTTTCAATGCCTAGAAAGGTACTAAAACATATTTAAAACAGTTCATGTGACTACAGTGGTTCAACCTTAATATTATAAAGCGACAAGAATACTTTTTGTGCGCCAAAAAAACAAACACTGTCCACTGCTTCATGAAGCTTCGAAGATTTACAAATCTTTTGTTTCTAATCAGTGTTTCGAAATTTCAATAGTTCACATGACTTTGGCAGTTTTAAACGTGCTCCGAAACACTGACCTACTCGTGTGATATCGCTTATATATTTTTAAAAAATCGAATTGGAATAGAAACATAACTATGTAATTATAAAGTTAGTATTTTAACTATAATTTTATAACATGGACTTAAACTGGGTGCTCGCCTGTGTGTAATCAGACGCTTCTTGCATTGCTACACTACTGACAATTGACAATGGACCTTTTTACTCATTGTGACTGCGCTTTTATGATGTTTTAGAAGTGTTTTCTTCTTATCATATATATGTTTCAACTGTGTTTTCAAACAAGGGTTTTTTTTATTTTTTTTACTTAAAAGATTACAAGTTAGTCAGAGTATGCTAAATATATGTGTGAAGAACATTTGCTGCCTGTATCCGATCAAGCTTACTGTCATTATTTCACAGAATTATAGATTTACACTTCAAAAATATATCAGAAAAAAATTCAAATAAAAAAACCATTCTTTTTTTAAAGCCAACCCTGTTGAAAATCATTAAATCACATACTGGCTATGCTATAGAATCCCATTCATTATCTCCATGCAAAAAAAAAGAGTACTTTTCCGGAGCTTTTAAGTTGAGTCTGTGGGCTTGAGAAGTGTACTAAAGGGTTCTTCTTCAGAAAAGGATATTAAAATGATTCAATTGGATTGGTATGGGTTGCCATACGTGAAAGTCATGGGATGCAGTGCTGGACCTTAATACACATAAGCGGAGTCCAAATAATAGAACTTACAGAGCCTAGTGTTGTGATCCCAGTAATAGGCTTACATCAAAGAGAAGAATGCTTACTACAGGAGGCAGGGGAGGGAGAAAATGGTGGCTAGATACCGGTCTCCTCACACTTCTGCCCTTTTCATCCTTTTAACTGCCATCATTTCTCGACATGGGACTTGTCAATTTCCTCCAAGAATTATAATTGCTTTCCTTGGCATTGTAGTGGAGTGCTATGTTATCGTGGGCCAGAGCTGTAACGATGAGCGAGATTACTTTATTGATCTCCATGTCTTTGACAATTTTACCCCTCAGAATGCACAGCTCGGGCAGTTAGTGCACTTCATGAGCACTGGTTACCTTCCCATATCAGTTTTTCTGGGCAATGCTCTTTTGTATTCAGAGCACTGAAAAATCATTCATGCAACCTCGGCAATGTAGGAGACTTCCATAACTTATGGAAAAGTTTATTATATTGAAGGTTACCCTTGGAATTTCTTATTAAGAAAACACTTTATTGAAAAGTATTGTGCATCTGAAATACTAATTGGTATGGCTAACAGTAACATCAAATTATAATGTTGAATTCGTAACACTATGTCTCTGAAAGATGTAGAATTCATGACTAAAAATCTGTACTGCCATTCTGCCACTATTTTGCATGCAATGGACTATTTGCATGGATCGTTCTTTAGAACTACCACAATAATATAAACCAGCTTATAAATACTTATGTAATACTTAGTTTATAATAGGAATATAGTCACTTAAATAGCCAGACCTAGCATTAGTTTAGTTATTCAAACCTAAGACGACATAAAAAAGTTAATAAATAAAGACGTACCCTGTAAATTCAATTTGACCATCAGCTTTCACACTTTCGTGTGAAAAAAAGTGTCAACAATTGAAGATTTATTGTGCACTGTAGATAGATTTATTGAATAACATTTTTCACAAGTGTGCAAAAATCATTGAGCTTGCGCTGCACTGACTGACTTCTGTGATTACAAATGGAAAGTGCTGTGCTCGCTTTCTGTGTAATTCACAAGAAAAGTTATTGTTTTTCATGAGATTTTTGTGAGTACTTCATATATCACCTTTACAAAATGTTTAAACCTAGTGATTTTATAATGTTTAATATTTATTCAAAAGCGAAACTGATTGAAAAACTATTACAGGAAATGGCTAATATATGCGCAAATAAATGCTACTCTGCCGCCATCTGCTGTTTATAGTGGTAATTAACGGCTTTTTTATTTTTTAATAAAAGTGTTTTCTAACAAATGTTAGATTTCCTACATCTTGAAAAGTTCGGTTTTACAAATCTCAGAAGGATGAACAAATAATGTTTGTGGTCATCACATTAAAAATAACATTTGAAGTGCTGGAAAAATGTTGCGCGTGCCTGTCTAATTACAGACACTGTGTTTCTTATTCAAACGTTCCCAATAGCTTCGTCTTTATTGCAATTAACAAAGCTGGTTTATTAGGCAAGTGTGATAACTGCATTAAAATATAAATTCAACATTAAAAAGTGGTTTGTGTCGATGTACAGTACAGAATGACCAGCTAAACAGTTCACCGGAAATGCCCAAGCTGGTTTAACGAAACCCAGGAAATACAGTGCATATGGTCTCTTAGATAACCTCTAAGATAAACAGATTGTGTACTTGTCAATCATATATGCACTATTTTCTTTTGCTTGTTAGGTTTCCTCAAAATCCAACTGTTTATAGATTAACTGTCACACATTTCTTTTGTAATTCTTGTTATGTTTTCTCACAAATTGGAGTTTTACAAGAATCAACATTTTAAGACTCAAGAAATCCATGGCAGTACTTATTATTTCACATAGCTGAACATGCACAATATGCGGATACCATGTCGATATTTGGAATAACTGGATTTTTTTAAAAGCAGCAAACCACAAAATTTCTATAGAATAAATGAGTTTACATTCTGACTTGAGACGGTCAAGCTCTCATCATTTATGAGTTATACTGCTTGAAAAAAAAAAACAAAAAAAAAAACTGAGTACACTGTCTGTACTATGAAAATCACAGCTATAAAAAAGATTGGCTAGTGGATGTGTTATCCTCCCTTTTTTACATTCTCCTGAGCTCTGTTACCTCGACAACCAGGTCTCTGTAAAGCTTTGAGAGATTGCAGCATGATCCAATTAAGGTACATGTCCTCACACACTGCACTGCAAACCATCTCGTGAGCCAATGATAATTACCCTGGGGGCCCTGCAACTCCAATAACCTTTTTCAGTCCTCGCCAGGCAGACAGCAGCTTCCCCTTAGTAACTTCCTGTCAGCGTGTGCCCCTGGGTTCAGGGCGTTCATCGGTGCAAGGCATTCCACTGGAAATGTTTATTGATGGAAACCCTGATGCACAGCAGAGCCTGGTATTTAGATCAATATTTTTTTTTTTTTTTTTTACTGTATATACTGTATTTACTTTTCTATCACTGTTGGTTGTGCATTACAGAGTTTATTTTTGTGGAAGCACTGTAGTTTGATAATAGGCTTTATATTACTTAAAGCCTTAATTATACAAAAGTTATACTCCAACATTTTTTAGTGATTCTTTCTGTAGGTTACAAAGTTATGCCAATAGATGGCAACAAGTGACTGTCTTTATGAGTGAGTCATTTACTCATTTTCAATTCGTTCAAACAAGGAACCAAGCAAGTGACTGGCTGCGTCCAAAACCACATACTCTCTTGAGCAGATACCCATTAAGTACTTTGCTGCTGCAAAAAGGTTTTTACACAAAGGTCGCATTAACCAAAAATTTTCCATCATTGACTGAATTTAGCAGAGACAAAAAAATCTGAAGGGTGATCTATTGTAACGTGCAACTGTAATTCCCACCCCTGTACAGTTGGTGGCGAGTGCGCTCCAGTGTGGCAGCAGAGCACGGATTCAGCCTCCAGAACAAAATTAAACCTGCTTCCCAATTCAGAGGCTGCATCCTTCAAAGGACGCAAACTTCAAAGGCCACGCCTTGGAAGGCCACGAAGGTCGGACTGAGCGTTGTCAAATGGGACGGTTTAGCCTACGGAGGATTGCTCTTATTAGCTAGCAACTGTAACAGCTGCCGTTGATGAGTGCCAGTAACGTTTGTACTGAACTTTTTTTGAAAGTTATACTGTCTGAATACAAAACAAGGTTCACAAACTGTCTAAATATGTTCACCATAGTCCATTTCTGTATATATTAAAGAGTATAAACTATATAAAATCGCAGCTTAGTAAGATATAAGTGAACATTTGAACCTCTTTAAAGGTTTTTTGTTGTTGTTGTTGTTGTTGTTGTTTTTACATTCGTATTATTAGATATTTGAGTAAGTTAAATCTCAATACTATACGGTTAAAAGTGTAATTCGGCAATTTCTCTCAAAAAAAAATCCTGTTGTCACTGGAGCGCAATGAATTCTGGGGTAGGCAAGGCCGTGAAGGATCCATCTGTTGTATCCTTCATTGCAAGGGAAACAAAGGATATATTTGGAGGCCGCATTTGAAGGAGCCTTTGAATTGGGACAGCCTTTGTTGCATCGCTGTGATGCAATCAGCCTTTGAAGAATACAGCCTCTGAATTGGGGCACAGATTAAAGGTGCAGTGTGTAAACTTTAGCGGCATCTAGCGGTGAGGTTGCAAATTACAACCAACGGCTCAGTCTACCCCTCACCTGTCCCTTTCGAAGCACATAGAGAAGCTACGGTGGCCGACACAGGACAAAGATGTCGTCGTCTGAGACAGAAGAGAGTAACCAGTCAAGTAATGAGGTTTCTTCTTATTTCTAACAAAACGATCTCAGCTTCTAATAATCCAAGCTACTACTACTACTTCTTCTTCGTGCATATTCAACATAGTGATGATGCAAGCTGCCTCTAAAAACACCAACGGAGAAGAAGAAGAACAACAACATAGTGATGAAACGCGTTCTGTAGAGCAGTTTGTCCTTTTAGGGATAATGTAAGGGGACCGCGGTGTATGTAGATAGAAATGGCTCATTTTAATAGCTCATTTTAAAAAGGGTGGTATAATGCCACTTTTACAAGATGTAAAATATGTCTCTGATGTCCACAGAGTGTGTATGTGAAGTTTTAGGTCAAAGTACCCTACAGATCACTTTTTGAGGGTGAGCAAAAACGCTCCGTTTGTGTGTGTCCCTTTCAAAATGCAAATGGTGGGTGGAGTTTCAGGAACTCGTGTTAGCACTTAACAGCGCCTCACATTACCTCAGGCAGACACGCAGAAACTGTTCTGCCTTTTATGTTCAAAACGGAGTCGGAAAAAGGAGAGTCTCAAGAAGAATTAACAACATTTTGAATGCAACAGGATGCTTCTAAATGGTTAGTTGCTGAATTTATGTAGCTGATGTGGATCCATAATCCAATCATGGATTAGCATATTATGTCATGATAATCTATAAATCGCTCCTGTGGGAACTGTTGTAATATGCTTACAGAGCCAAAGAATATTACGGTTATAACTTGTCATTTTGTAATGCAGTAACATGGCCTCACTCCCTTTGTTGCGTGTTCTTGGGGGCAGGGTTTATGTAAATTTTAGGGTTAGTGATATACCCGGGAAGAAGCTCGTTGTAGTCCCTACCAGCCATTTGTTGTAGTCCTTAAACAGAGAATTCTTTAAAAGAAAATATCTCCCTTTGCATTGAACTTTGAGCGCCGTAACTTTGCAAATGTTGTTTGTGCTCTAACAGCAACATTACACACACTGGACCTTTAAAACTGCCATGAGAAGTCGTCTGTCCGAGGCAAAGACGCAAAATCTAATGACCCTTCCAAAGACCCGCCCCCACCCCCAGTTACTGTTGCTCTCACGCCACATATCATGTTCTCACGCAGTAAAAAGTACAGCACGGTGCAAAGAGGACACTGACAATGCTCCGACAGACAAGACAGAGGTTACTTTTGGTATGAAACAAAGTCACAGCATCCAAATTTTGTCATTTTTTAAGAAATTCATACAATAAATACTGTAATGTGCCATGACAGATCACTGAAGCGCCTCAGTTCAAATGGCATGTGAACCGATCATCTCTTCCTACTAGCTGTAGCACGAAACAAACATGAATGAACATCAGAAGGTATGTTGTTTCAACTGTGAAAAGACGTGAATACACACCATTTTTCAAGTTCAAGTCCAACATTAATCTACTAACTCTCCTGTCTGGTTTATTTGTTGGACAAAATGGTAGATTCGGCACTATGATTGGTCAGATCGCCTGTCAATCAAGTAAATGAGCTGGTTCTTTTAATGAATCATTTCAACCACTCACAAACTCAAAAAGTGCCAGTTTGAATGAGTCTAAGAAATTGTTTACAGAATGAACTGGTTATGGCATTTAATGAATCAAGATGTGACTCACTTAATGAACAGCAAAGTTACCATTGCTTTCAGTAATGTGTTGGGTCACCACTTATCTAAGTACAGAATAAATCATTTAGCATTAAACAGATTTAATGAGAAAAAAATAAAGAAAAAGACATGATTTTATGTTAAAGAATCAATTAAATATTGCAAAAGCACACCCTTTAAAATCACTTTAATTAGAAACTTTTAATCTTCTTTTCTGAAAACAGAGTGTAAAACTACAAATGAGACTCTTCTCTTTGGGGCTGACTGGAAGTTGATGTGTTCAATAGATTGCCCTACAGCACCCTAAACCACATCTTCATTCCTTCAATGGCAGTTAGCACTAACTTTAAGTGGGTTATTATTTAAGCTGCATACAGAGAGGTACTAACAGAATTCATAACTCATGAATAATACAATACAGGGTTTTCCTCTTATTGAGAAATTGGAAAGAACAAAATGAATACACCATGACTGATTTGGCTGAGTGTCGGAGCTGAGAAAGAGGGGCCCCTGCAGCTGAAGAAGAGAAAACCAGGCAGCCACAGAACATGTCAATCTGTGAATTATTGATTAACCTGGAGAGTTATGACAAGGCGGCAAACAGAAGTTTTCAGCAACTGAGGCATCGGATGACATCCCGTTACCTGCCGCCCCCACCCATCCACGCACAACACAACAGACCAAACAAAATTCTACTTATGCAGCTGCACTACTCGCTTGAATTACCAGCTCTTCAGCACCTACACTACATTAGCATGTGAATGAATACATCAGAAATGGCAACAAAACAGAGGATTCACTGACACAGGACAAAAGAACTCATTCATAACAAACACATTTCTAGATGGAGTCATGCCAGCTGACCTGTTTTGTACTTCTTTTGATCTATTGGTCACTAAACAGAGGAAGATGTGTCTCTCAAGCAAACTCAGTAGTTCTTGGTCTGAGGTTTGAACAAACATCTACACTGTTCTTCTGAGCGTGTTTTAAAATAAAGTGTCTACAATGGTTCTTCACAGCTTTATATGGCAGTGCAAATTATATGATGACTTTCAGAAGGGGTAAAGTTTGTTTTTAAGTTGAAGCATGAAATGAAAATTCACCATATTCATTTTCTAAATGCATGTTATTGATCTTATTAAGAATGATTAATCTGTCAATGTGTCACTTAAAAAAAAAAAAAAAAAAAAAAAGACCTTTGTAATTTTAAATCAAAATGTCAACTTGATCTTCAGATGCCAGATTTCTCCAATCATTTTGTCAAGCAAGCCAAAAGTCAACAGTGGCAAGGAACCCAAACTCCATTGGAGACAGAAATGGAGAAAAAAAAACCTTGGGAGAAACCAGGCTCAGTCAGGGGACCAGGCTCAGTCAGATTGTAGACTTCAGAATATTCCATCCAGTTCCTTCTGCTTGACGACTGGGATACATCATACTGGCATCTGCTGGGTCAAAGCTGGCAATAGGGTCTGTGCAGAGGACTCGTCTCCCAGACAGCAACACGATGTGGCCCAGATGTGGATTACATGCGGACCAGATGTGGGCCGGATCTGAGCCGACACTAAGTTGCTGTCAGGGCTAGTTCTCATGGTCTATACTGAGGATTTGTGCCGATGGCTGTCATGTCAACAAGGTCTTCACAGGGGGTCTGTCTCTAGGGCTTGTCTAGTTGACATTTTCTCCTCTAACATTCAGGGCTGTTGTGGTCGTCCAGGTGCAGGTCCACCATCTGATCTGGATACAGGCCGGATCCGGCTGACTACTAATATAAGCATTGATGCCATTCTTATTACATTGTAACAAGTACATTGGGTGTTATGGGAAGTATTCTTGGTATGGGTTGACTTAATTTTGCTATCGCTATCAAATGGCACATCCAGGTTCCTAACTGACAGAGCAGCCATCAAGTGTTAGACAGTATTCTAGGTTATTACATGCATAGGTTTTTGGTCCAATAATTAAAACCTCTGTTTGTTTGTTTGTTTTTCAGAATTTAGTAATAGGAAAGTAATAGGAAAGTCATCCAATTTTTTTTTTTTTTTTTATATATATCAACTAATGCCATGTTTTCTAATGATATATCCCAAGGGTAGCATGTACAGGGTGAAAAGCAACGGTCCTAGTACTGAGCCTTGCAGTACTCCATATTGTAATGCCTTTCCGACATGCTTTTTTCTTGTTTGGACATTATAAAAGTTCTTATACTTCTGTCATAATTTACTCACCCTATGTCTTTTGAAACCTCTGACTTTCCTTCTTCCATGGAATTAAAAAGGCGATATTTATAGCACGTATATTGTCCTGCTGTTTTTAAAAAACAAACAAGCAAACAAACAAAAATTTCTCTGTCAAGTCCAGGCTAGTTTTTCAGCGAATAATGCATTTCATTCTGTTCTTCACACATGGCTTTATGGCTTTAGAGGAATGCAGTGTATAAGTAGTGCTTAAGTCTGCAAAGTTTTTGTGCTTTTCATTCTTTTTGTAGCTTGACACCCCCTGTCCCCATTCACTTTTATTCAAAGACAGAAAGTGGCTTGAATATTCTTCAAAATCTCTCCTTTTGTGTTCCACAGAAGAAAGAAAGTCATGAGTTTGAAACAACATGACAACATGAGGGTGAATAAATGACAGATTTTTTTTATTTTGGCTGAACTATCTCTTAAGTTCTCTCTGGATTTATATAACAATCAACAGCCAACATTCTAATAAACTGTTTAATAAGAACTCTACAGAAGTCAGCAAGTCTGAATCAATATTGAGGAAGAAGAAAAGTGTGCATGCAAAGTGATCTAGTGGGAATAATGAAGGCTTTTTTTTTTTTCTTTTTTTTTTTATCATTTATAGCGCATTCGAAAGCACCTCTAGTCTTCAATTTCCCTCTGCTGATTGCTAAAGACATAGTTAAGCAAGACAGATATGCCAGGGAGAGTGGGAGTTTGAGAATATTACGTTAACACAACACACCAGAATTATTCCTGATGCACTCCATTCCTCCCTAGTCACCATCAAAAATGTATAATGGAAGGTCATGGAAATCACTCCCCTTGTCTCTTTGATGCTCATCTACATTAGTTTTTCATTTTCATCAAACGAGTGTGGTGGCACTCAAGGTGCACCACAGTATGTTGGACCTCTGCAAGCATGCAGTGATTTCAGCTCAATGACAGAATAGTAATGGGACAGAAATGTGCCTGAGTATAGACCTTATGCGTCAGAGAAACAAGTGTGCTGCCATCTTTATAATATTGTCTGTGAACTACCATTTTTGCGGTAGCTCTGTATATATCTATGGCATGGCTGTCAAAGAGTAACTAGCTGGTGAAGTGGATTTACTTGTTGTAGAGTTAATGAAAGTTATGAGCATTGTAATGTTTAAAGCAGATGTCTTAACAAGTGTCAGTAGAATGGGAAGATTTTAAAACGAACAGTTCATTCATAAATATGTAAGAGCGCTGTGGAAATACAAACTGGAAGTCAAAAGACAACGAGCGCAGCGCTGAAAAGGAGCGGGGCTACATAATACTATACTAATCATTTATACTGCTCTATTATCAGAGAGAGACAGCAGTTTGTTACTTTATTAGACTAGGATTTCACATGTGCTCCATAAGAGTTTAAATTCAGGAAGAAATGGGACTGATTAATAAATTCAAGAACAGAAAATTTGGGAGCTATAAAAACAACATGAATTCGCAATTGTAGAATCACATTTTTGTGACAAATTTCATGTTGAGCATTACTTGATTCTGAGACCGCTTTCCTGGCTCTGTAACGAGTCGTCACACGAAGTGGGATCCATAAGCAGTCTTTATTAAACAGTTCTCATGGTCAAACAGGCAACGGTCAAACAGGGGTAAACAGGTACAGCGGGGGTTAGACAGAATTGTGGTCGTAGAACAGGCAGTAAGTCAGGGCAGGCAGATATCAATCACAAGTCTAGATCAGAGCAAAGAGTCCAAAGGACAGGCAGCAGAGAATCGTAAACGGGTAACAGACTGGGTCAATAACAGGCAGGCAAACACAATAAAGAATGCTCAGAAATGAAAACCGTAGTAGTACATCGACGATAGGCCTCCTCGCCTTCCACCATGATGGGATACATGAAATGTAGGAGAAATAAGGAAATGGTTAGGTAATGCAAGACGGAATGACACAGGTGTAATTTTACGTGTTATTTGAAATGGACCCACGTACCTTGGACTAAGTTTCTTGCATGGGAGCTTCAGACGTAAGTCTCTCGTCGAGAGCCACACCCACTGACCAGGACGGTATTCTGGACCAGGACGATGATGATGATCAGCTTGCACTCTGAGACGGCGTACGGCATGTTGGAGATGGGTGTGAGCTTGGTTCCAGGTGGCTTCACTCCTGTTCAGCCAGTCATTGACTGCGGGTACATCAGTGGGTTCCGAGCCTAGTTGTTCTGATGTTGGTTACAGTAGGATCAGAGGAAGCGGGTGAGTTCTTGATTGAGTTTTTTTTCTATTTGTCCATTGGATTGTGGGTGGTACCCGGAGGTGAGGCTGACGTTGATGTTTAGTGCCTGGAAGAAGGATGACCAGAGGCGGGAGGTGAACTGTGGTCCCCGGTCAGAGACCATGTCCTCGGGGAGCCCATATATGCTGAAGACCCAGTTACCGAGGTGTTCAACGGTTTGCATGGCTGGGGGTAGTTTTGGCAGGGGTATGAGACGGCAGGCTTTGGAGAAGCGATCTATGACAGTGAGTATTGTAGTGAAGTTATTGGAAGGTGGGAGATCTGTGACAAAGTCTGTGGCAATGTGGGACCAGGGACGTTGAGGCAGAGGCAGGGGTTGCAGGAGACCAGTGGGTAGTTGGTGAGATGGTTTGTGGATGTTGCATATTTGACACTCTTTGACGAATTGAGTGGTATCTTTGCCCAAGGTTGGCTACCAGAAACAGTTCTGCAGTAGTTGGATGGTGGCTGTAATTCCTGGATGGCCTGAGGAGGGTAGACTGTGGACCTGTTCGAGGATACGGTTGCGGAAAGTTTCGGGGACAAAGACTCTCTCAGGTGGACATTCAATGGGGACTTTAATCTGAGCGTTGGCCTGTTCCAGTTCAGTCATAATGTCCCATTGAATCAGGGCAACGACTGTAGTGTTCTTCGAGCAAGGGCGGTAGGTGCCGGTGAAATTGAAGCAGGAGAAGAATAGTGACCAGCGAGCCTGTCTAGGATTGAGTCTTTTGGCCATTCTGAGGTATTCGAGGTTATGATCGGTGAGTACAATGAATGGGTATGTGGCTCCCTCCAGCCAGTGTCACCATTCTTCAAAGGCAGCTTTCATTGCCAACAGTTCACGATCACCCACGTCATAATTTCTCTCTGCTGAGTTAAGCTTTCTGGAGTGGTAGGCACATGGATAGAGCTTAGGAGGGTTACCCTGTTTCTGAGACAGAACTGCGCCAAGACCAGAGCTGGAGGCGTCTACTTCGACCACAAATGGGAAATCTGGATCTGGGTGATGTAAATTGGGAGCAGTAGTGAAGCGTTTTTTCAGTTCTTGAAAGGCTTGGATGGCCGTTGGGGACCAGATGAGACGGTGATTACCTTTCTTAACCATGGTTGTTAATGGGTTGGCTACTGCACTGAAGTTCCTGATAAAGCGTCAGTAGAAGATTGAAAAGCCCAAGAATCTTTGTAGTTCTTTGAGTGTTGTAGGTTGGGGCCAGTTGAGAACTGTGGTTACCTTCTTCTCATCCATGGCAATTCTTTCTGGGCTGTTCACGTGGGCTGATCGTAGGGTCGATGAGGCGGAAGTTGACGCACACACCTTGCTGAAGGCTATAGACAGGTCCTTATACTCCTCTGGTAAGCTGGTATCAGGGGACTGTTTGTTAACATGGACTGTTCTGATAGAGAGAGGAGACATGTGAGACAGACATTTAAGATAACAGGCTTCGTTCCACTGTGTGATCTGACCCTCTCTCCATGAAATCTGGGGATCATGTCTGCGCAACCAGGGTAAGCCAAGGATGATGGATGCGGTGGAAGTGGGTAGAATGTAAAACTGAATGACTTCAGTGTGGAAGAGCCCCGTCTGCATAGTTAATTCCTGAGTGAGCGCTGTAACTCGTCCAGTGCCCAGTGGTCAGCCGTCTATCGCCTCCACTGTCAGGGAAGAGCATTCGATTAAGGCAATGAAATGACGTTGGGCAAAACTGTGGGATGTGAAGTTCCCTGCAGCACCCGAGTCCAGCAGGACCGTGGTTGAGAACTGCTGGCCATTGGCCGTGAGGGTGAGTAATGACACTCACCGGCCTCGGTTTTTCGGGACAGGGACATGTTGTACAGGATTTTCTTATATGACCGGGCTCACCCAAGTCGTTTGTGTAGCGAGTGTGCGAAAGGTGAGTGCATACTCCGCAGCCATTCCTCTCCCCTGGGTGAGCTCCAGCAAACGATCGCCTGCCCCTTTGCCCTTGCTGGGATGATCGAAAACCTCACGGAATCACCGCATGAAGGAGTCGAATGAGAGGAAGGCAGAACCATCTTCTCTCCATACAGCAGTAATCCACTCCAGTGCTTTACCAGTAAACAATGAGCAGACGAAAGCAATCTTACCTGCCTCGGTGGAGTACAATGCGGGTTGTTGATTGACAAAGAGTGAACATTGTAGGATAAACCCCTTACATTTTGTAGGATCACCGTCGAATCTCTCAGGGAGCGATAGGCAGGGATTCCCCTGCGACGGCGTCTCTGCCGCGTGGGTCATGGCGGATGCAACAGGTGGTGGTGGTGCCGCGGGAGCGGTGGTATGGACATTCTGGAGTGCTTTTACCAGTTCTTCAGTGAGAGAGGTGAGTCGGTTGAGCTGTTGCTGGTGGGTGGCGAGTTGGCTGGCCTGAGCCGACATCGTTGCACACAGATGAGAGAAAGCCCCTGGATCTTGTCTGGACAAGGTCTTCTGTAACGAGTCATCACACACAGTGGGATCCATAAGCAGGCTTTATTAAACAGTTCTCGTGGTCAAACAGGCAACGGTCAAACAGGGGTAAACAGGTACAGCAGGGGTTAGACAGAATTGTGGTTATAGAACAGGCAGTAAGTCAGGGCAGGCAGATATCAATCACAAGTCCAGATCAGAGCAAAGAGTCCAAAGTGCAGGCAGCAGAGAATCGTAAACGGGTAACAGACTGGGTCAATAACAGGCAGGCAAACACATGTAGGGAAATGTAGTGTGTGAGTGGATGTGTGTGTGTGTGTCAGTATTCAGGTGAAGGCGCCCTCTGATGGCCAGAGGAGGGAATCATGGAGTTCGTCTCTGTGACAGGTTCCAACTCCGATTTGTATCTATTAGGTTTCTGAATTATAACCTAATGAATAAAGTGCACTTTCCCAGTGATGAATATGGCAAGTCAAACCTTTACTTTTCACTTTAATGTATTCAAATTATATTTTATAGGAACAGTGCACATTAATAAACATTTCTGTAAAAGTGCTAGTTTGGCTATTATAGCTGAATTACCACAATTGCATCTACAGCTTAACTGTAATCACTGGGCAGGTTTTACAAACATTTACATTTATTCATTTTGCAGCTGCTTTTATTCAAAGCATCTTACAAATGAACAAAATCAGCAGCAAAAAGACACCAAAGAGGGGGGAAAAAAGCATAAAAACAGGCTTGAGAGCGTAATTAAAACAAGGCCATACTGACATCTACATGCAATACTGCATATATAAAGCCTTTTCATTCAAGATTAATGGAAATGATAGCATAATCACAGCAGTGACATTGTGACAGTGACATCAGGGACATTGATGGTATCGATTAGCCTTCTTGTTGAGCACTTGAGAGTCTGGTGGGGTACACTGACAGTAGAGGTGTAAGCGTTGCAGAAGAGGCTTGCTTCCCAACTGCTTAAACATGTCAAGTATAGAACTATCATTGCATTGAAAGTGTTGCTGCCTTTGTAGTCAAGCTGCTTCTTATATTACAGAAGATTTATAGATTAAGTTTCACTGTTTACCATTCTCTTAACTTGCTTTTTGAAGGGTAGAATCCATGGTTATATACAAATATTTGACATCAGAGAACACTTTCAATGTCTGTTCTGAAACATTGGTGCAATTTCTTTGTAAAAAAAAGCATGCAATCTCTCTTTCTGAACATCAAGCCAAATTTAAAACATTGTATATTTGCATGAAGTAAACTGTGAATATACACTACTGTTAAAACATTTGGGGTTGGTAAGATGTTTTAATGTTTTTGAAAGAAGTCTCTTATGCTTACCCATGGCTGCATTTATTCGATCAAAAATACAGTAAAAACAGTAATATTGTGAAATATTATTACAATTTAAAATTACTGTTCTCTATTTTCATATATTTTAAAATGTAATTAATTCCTCTGATGGCAAAGCTGATTTTTGAGCAGTCATTACTCCAGTCATCAGTGTCACATGATCCTTCAGAAATCATTTTAAAAAGCTGATTTGCTGCTCAAGAAACATTTATTAATATCAGTGTTGAAAACAGTTGTGCTGCTTAAAACATTGATACATTTTCTAAGAATTCTTTGAATAAAATGTTCAAAAGAACAGCATTTATTTTAAATAGAAATCTTTTGTAACAATATAATTGTCTTTACAGTCACTTTAAAGTAATTTAATAAAAAGTAATAAAAAAAATAAAAAAATTAAAAAAAGAATAACCCCACACTTTCGAATGATAGTATATAAACATATTACCAAATATCACATTTCATTGGATTATGAATATTGTCCTAACAGAGTTAATATGGATTCAAGACTGAATACAATTACATCCAATTCACACAGCTACAATTTCAGCTGCAAGATATGATCTCTCAATACTGAAAAATCTGAGCAGAAATGAATGTGGCCATTCAATTAAAATTCAGTCAGGATGATAAAAACAGTCAGAACGTGTAGGAGACGTGTTCTGATTAGCTTTCTAATTAGTTGTATAATTGACCATAACATATTAAAATTGAACATCAGCAAAATAATTGGATTTCCACTCCAACAATTACTGTTCCATGTTTAGAGCAGAGATTCCTTTTTCTGGAATTAAATTTAATAGGACTGAATGTAAACCCGAACACATTTCCACCAAAGCTTTTGTTACCCACTAATACAGTTTTATTAATGGTAGCCTACTCCCTGTCTAGTGATAAATCTCAATATTCATCAGTATTGCTGAAACTGACCATAAACATTTTGTAATATGTATGTTCTGTTTCTATGTTTCATTGTGTTTTTTCCCTGTCACCTAGCTATTCCTGTGTGGTTGATTGATGTATTCCGCTCACCTATTGTCCAATTAGTTAGCCATTTAGTTCCTCATTTGCTCTAGTATTTATAGTTTCATTAGTTCCTTTGTCCTGTCTACATCAATGTTGAGGTGCTTTATATCCGTTTCCCTGAGTTTCCTGGATTAAAGTATATTTGAATTGCATTCTCCTTTGTTGTGCGCTTCCTTGCACAGCCGCCCGTGACACATTTGCGTTCATCGATGATCAAAGCTCCAATCAGACCTCTTTTTCTAAAATATATGTGTACAAGGCAAATGCCAGATGAGACCGATTTAATTTGATATATCTAATAATCATGCCATGGATGCACAAGCCCCGGAACCTATTTCTATTATACCATTCAATCCATTGATTAAGCGCATTTTATTCAAATTATAATTAAGATTGTATCATTCACTTCCAGCATGATTAATTTCATTGAATGTCTCTGCTGTGCTTCACATCTTCAGACTTGATCCCCCTTATTATCCCACAATACTATGGGCTTTGTCAGGCCTTTTCAAGAATATAAGCCCTTTTAGTGTCTGGTCTCACAGTTCTCTCTCTCTTTCTCTTCCATACATCAAATGGATGTGGCAAGCTTGGCAACCCCTGCTTTGAGGTGTTAATAGTAAGCAGCCTCTGGCGGGAAAGAGAAAAATGAGCATTCACACATGATGTAGAGAGCGAAAACACCCAAGGTCATGCCAAAACACCCTGTCTGATTCAAATAGCATCGATAAGCAAACAATGAACAGGATGTTGTATACTGAGTCATATGCACACGGTTCTCCTTCCAGGGAGGAATATGACATGTGACAAAATACTTTAAGAGACTGATTACACATAAACAGCATGGCATGTTCACTGTCCTGATGTTGTAGCCTACTGGAGGAAGTGGCTCGGATTAGCCTCGCTTCAGATTTAAAACACATATACACTTCAAGACAATTGTCTTTTGTACGCTGGTCTTGCTGTGAAACCAATTGCCCCTAGGGGACATAAATAAAGAAAGAAATATTTAAAAATGTGTAAGAGCATGTCATAGGCTATATATGTCATGTTCAGTATTGGGCAGTGACTAGTTTCATGTAATAGAGTTACATAATTTAAATACAAAATAAATGTAACTGTAATCAGTTACAGTTACTGAGAACAAATGTGTAATTAAATTACAGTTACTTATGAAAATGTTAACGATTACAAAGGGGTTACATCTGAAAATTGTATGTAAAAAGCTAGGTTATGTTAAATAATATTAACGGAGTGTCTATTTACACTAGGTGCAAATAGCGTCTCTTGTTGGTAAATGCTATTTACACTAGCTCCGCCCACAAATGTCCGGTTGGGCCACTCAAGTTTTTACAAAGACGCATGGAATTCAGCGTACAGTGATAATGAGTAAGGCTCGCAGACCTGGCTTTTAACGCGATTCACACGGGTTCGAATCCGCCTTTTGCCAAGCTCGCATTTATTTTCAATAAAAATGAAAATAATGTTCTAAAAGTGGACATAAACTGCAAACGAATGTTCAATAATATTAAAAGTGTTTATTGGGTAGGATTAGGGGAAGGTGTAGGGAGGATTTTTATTCTCCCAATAAGGCAGAATCCATTTAATAACTATTATAATTTACACTCTATGATATTATTGCATCCTGTTAATGTACAAAAATACTGAGGTGCAAATAGTATCTGCCAATATAAAGTATAGATAGCATCTAATTACTCTTTACTCTTATGGCAAAGAACTGATACTTTTACATGGTGTAAACAGAATCTATCAGTATTTTCCCCTAGTGTAAATAGAATATCGGTAAGAAAATGCTGCTATTGTCACTTAGTGTAAATAGAATATAATGCTATTTTCACTTAGTGTAAATAGCATCTACAGCTATTTGCACTTAGTGCCTTAGCTGCCTATTTTTTCTGCTTTTCCTGTTTTTGATGTGCATGATGCCTTCTGACATTTAAAGGCCGTCTAGTAAAGCGATGCTATTTTGATGCTTTTGATTGGCTCTCTTGTTTGAATTTGCAGCACACCATCTGTCAATTACATCAATACATGTTGCAGCTGAAAGCTTTAGGCTAAAAGTTGCCACCATGACGAGTGATAAAAATGCATTCCAGTGCTGGAAATTAGAAAATCAAAAAGTAATCATATAAAATCAATTACATTACTATAATAAAGTAACTTTATCCCTATCACATTTCCAAAATAACCTTCCCAACATTGGTCATGTTATAGCCAGACAGTGCTACTACAGATAAGCTGAGTATCTCTTCATCTAAGAAATGCACAAAACTGCCGCAAATGAAACTGAAAGTTCGGCGTCGCAGATGCTTAACACACAATCATCTTCATTAAAAGTAGTGAGACTAAAATGTTCTTACAAGTGCTGATGCCGCTCTCTCTCCTAATGCAGTCTTTGATATTGAAATTGGCGGATGATAAATAAAACTGTTGCTTTCGTTAATGTGACTCCATTAAATGTGGAGAATTGAAGATCGGACTTATATTAGTTTTGTGGAGACACATTTATGTGGCCAAGTGTAAATGGAACAGTTTTAACAAATTAGATATCTGTTTGATCAGAGAAAACGCATGAAGTGACCATGTGTAAACAGGCCCTTAAGTTGTCTACTGAAATAAATTTGGTGTTACATTGTGGTATGAGCCGCTTCTAACTAAAAGTAGCAGTGTGACTAATTTAAAGGTATAGTTCAAAAATAAAAAGAATTATTAATATAAAAGAAATTGCTTTGTATAATAGCTTGTGTCGCAATGATGCTTATATCTCTGCTAACTCAAGTCCCCAGTGAATGGTAGTCTGTAGCACACTGCTAATGAAAACTAATAATTCATGCTCAAACAGAGTATGCTTTTCTGATAAATATGCACAGTTGCATTATTAAGAACAATGTGTGTTTTCTTCTTCATCGACAAAGATAAATTAGCATGATTTTACCCTAGAGGGCAAACTGCCAAAAGAATACAAACATGAACTTGCAGAATGCTAGTTAGGTAAGTATTAGGGATATTTAGGACATAAATTGCATATTTAGACTGTATAATTCACTGTTTGATTTACAGCATCAATAGTTTTGTTACATCCACGCCTGTCCCGAACTCCATTTCCCAGAATCCTCCCTGTTCATCACCTGTTTGCACTTCCCTCATCAGCCTTCCCGCCATCCCTGGATTCCCTGCACCTGGTCCTCGTCATCAGCACACCCTTTAAGTTGGACTCACTCCCTGCATTCCCTGTCTGTTCTTAATAATGATGTTGTTGTTGTCTATAGTGTTTTCTGTTCTGATTTCCTTTGGTTAATAAAGATATCCCTTCGTAGAAGTCCAATTCTCCTCATTTCTGCTGCAGCAACCACAGTTTGTAACAGAAGAACCGACCTAACCGACTGGACTTCAACAATTTTAAAATGGGGATTTTCCTGTTTCCCGTGCCCTCAAAAGGCCGCCAGCGCAAGCTCACTGCTAAGGACCTTATCTGGCCAGTTCACCAGCCACCGATTTCTTCCACCTACCACTCCAGTGGGTATTCCCCTATATGTCTGCCTGACCCTAAACCTAAGCCACCCAAGAAGAAGTCCAATGCTAAGCCCAGTCGGCAGAAGAAGCCTGCTGCCAAGCAGCCCAAGCTTCCCGTGAAGCCTGTCTCCACGCCTGAACCGCCACTCCAAGCAGCACCCACTCCAGCAGCCTTCCACGAGCCCGCTCCAGCTTCCCGCGAGCCCCGAGTTTACAACAGTATTCACTCAGCTGACTCGTTCAGGAACGTAACACCACTGAGTGTTGCTCAGAGATGCAATAATTCTGCTGGCGAAATAATCACAGCAAAAACAGTCAATGTAACTGAGAATAATGTGTCAAAAAGTAAGTTACTAAACTTTAAATGTATTCTATTGAATTCACATTTATTTGTAAATCGCTTTTCACAAAACATATCGTCTCAAAGCAGCTTTACATTTTTCACCTTGACATCTTTATTAGATTTATTAATAATACATTGATTTAACCTCGTTGTCCTGAGGACCAACGTTCCTGTTGGTTGTATGGCTAAATTTGTATCATTTTCTCCAAAAACACCAAATATACAGTATTTAAAAAACATCAAGCCTCCTCACCGCTGGCTATTTACTCATATTTCCATAATGCTGGAAAGATAATGAAATCTGCTTTTGCAACACAGACTATTTTATTCATTGCATGAATAAAAGGCTTTTTTTGCATTGCAGGCTCTCATATGCTTGGAGATGATTCAAGGTCATTTCGAAGCTAAATGAAAGAGTATTCGAAAAAGACAAATGGTTAGCTATTACGTTAATCAGTCTGAGGAGATGTGGCGTGAGGCTGTGCCAGTTCTCCATCCATTTTCTCTGGTGTCCACTCAGAACATATGCTCATACTCAGCACATCGAACAAACACTGTGTGTTAATAAGGGGGTAAAAGACCACCCCAAGCAATGAATTAAACTGTAAATTACTCCAACTGAGGAAGCGGCCGATTCTGTTACACTTAAAGTGCACTGTCAGATGTACTTAAATACTGCTCAACGTTGATGACCTCACAAACACACACACACACACATGCATAGGGACATTCCCTAGAGATTATGATTTTTATATTGTATAAACTGTATCTTCTATCCCCTAACCCTAAACCTCCCCATCACAGAAAACTTTCTGCATTTTAAAATTTTCAAAAAACATCACTTAGTATGATTTATAAGCTGTTTTCCTCATAGGGACCAAAAAATGACATTTTGTCCCCATAACACTGGGTTTACCTAAACCACACACACACACACCACTTTGATTTTTGCCACAAATTTCACTTGGTTCATAAAAATCAGCCTATAGAGATAGGCTTTTCTAGACCATGTTTTATTTAGCTCCCCTAAAAATGTGCGATTAAGCTTTCAGCCCCTTTAAAAATCTGTAATTATGTAATTTCTTGTTTGTTGGAAGTAGCAGCTGCAGTGAGTGTTATTATCATTATCGAAAACTAAAAGGAATTAAAAGCTAAACTGAAATAAAAAGTAACAAACAGGAAAATACCTAATGAATATATAATAAGAAATGTTTCTTGAGCACCAAATATTTATATACAGTATACATATATACATGTATATATACATATATACACACCGATCATGGCATAACATGACCACTGACAGGTGAAGTGAATAACTTTTAATGATTATCTCTTCATCACGGCACCTGTTAGTGGGTGGGATATATTAGGCAGCAAGTGAACATTTTGTCTTCAAAGTTGATGTGTTTTAAGCAGGAAAAATGGGCAAGTGTAAGGATTTGAGTGAGTTTGACAAGGGCCACATTGTGATGATGTTAGACGACTGGGTCAGAACATCTCCAAAACTGCAGCTCTTGTGGGGTATTCCCGGTCTGCAGTGGTCATTATCTATCAAAAGTGGTCCAAGGAAGGAACAGTGGTGAACCGGCGACAGGGTCATGGTTCATTGATGCACGTGGGGAGCGAAGGTTGGGAGCAAAGGCTGGTCCATGTGGTCTGATCAAACAGACGAGCTACTGTAGCTCAAATTGCTCAAGTTAATGCTGGTTCTGATAGAAAGGTGTCAGAATACACAGTGCATCGCAGTTTGTTGTGTATGGGACTGCATAGCCGCAGACCAGTCAGGGTGCCCATGCTGACCCCTGTCCACTGCTGAAAGCACCAACAGTGGGCACGTGAGCATCAGAACTGGACCACGGAGCAATAGAAGAAGGAGGTCTGGTCTGATGAATCACATTTTCTTTTACATCACGTGGATGGCCGGGCATCCTTACCTGGGCAATACATGGCACCAGGATGCACTATGGGAAGAAGGCAAGCCGGCGGAGGCAGTGTGATGCTTTGTGCAATGTTCTGCTGGGTCCTGCCATCCATGTGGATGTTACTTTGACATGTACCACCTACCTAAGCATTGTTGCAGACCATGTACACCTTTTCATGGATACGGTATTCCCTGGTGGCTGTGGCCTCTTTCAGCAGGATAATGCGCCCTGCCACAAGCAAAAATGAATCAGGAATGGTTTGAGGAGCACAACAACAAGTTTGAGGTGTTGACTTGGCCTCCAAATTCCCCAGATCTCAATCCAATTGAGCATCTGTGGGATGTGCTGAACAAATAAGTCCGATCCATGGAGGCTCCACCTCGCAACTTACAGGACTTAAAGGATCTGCTGCTAACATCTTGGTGCCAGATACCACAGCACACCTTCAGGGGTCTAGTGGAGTCCATGCCTCGATGGGTCAGGGCTGTTTTGGCAGCAAAAGGGGGACCAACACAATGTTATGAAGGTGGTCATAATGTTATGCCTATAGACGATGCCATAATGTTTATATATATATATATATATATATATATATATATATTCCTTTCACGATCACATGATCCTCCTTCACAAATCATTCTAATATCCTGATTTGGTGCTCAAGAAACATTTCTTATTATTGTAACCATGTTAAAGCCTTTACTATCACTTTTGGTCAGTGTAGTGCATCCTTGCTAAAATAAAAGTATTAATTTCTTAAAAATCTAAATTTTGCTGACACAAAACTTTTGAATGATATTTATATAAAACCTAAACCTAAAAATAATGAAATCAGAAAACATCGGGGGGAAAAAATTAAAAGCTAAACTAAAATGAAATAAGTTTTTTAAAGAAAAAACAAAGTGAATACTTACCAGAATGCTCTCTATTCAAGTAAAATCTTAAAATAAATTTCAACCACATACACCGTAATTACAGATGAAGTTAATGCTGGTTCTGATAGAAAGGTGTCAGAATACACAGTGCATCGCAGTTTGTTGTGTATGGGGCTGCATAGTCGCAGACAAGTCAGGGTGCCCATGCTGACCTGTCCACCACCAAAAGCACCAACAGTGGGCACGTGAGCATCAGAACTGGACCACAGAGCAATGGAAGAAGGAGGTCTGGTCTGATGAATCACATTTTCTTTTACATCACGTGGATGGCCGGGTGCGTTGCTTACCTGGGGAATACATGGCACCAGGATGCACTATGGGAAGAAGGCAAATTAAAACAAATTAAAAGCTAAACTAAAATGAAAGAAGTTTTTTAAAGAAAAAACAAAGTGAATACTTATCAGAATGCTCTCTATCCAAGTAAAATCTTAAAATAAATTTTAACCACATACACTGTAATTACAGATGCAGTGTTGATCAGTTTATTCTAAAAATCAAACCTCTCATTTTTATTCCTCTGAGCCACAGCAGCTCTAATTTAGCTCCATTATGGCTTATCATTACTTCAGCTATGTGACATGTATATGATGAACATGTTGTCACTTTTCACACTTAAAAACCTAATTGGGTATAGAAAGAGGATAGAGTGATAACTACAGACAGGTCACAGGGCAGACGGCACAGAGCAAAACCCTGGGGAGAGCACAGCTTGTTGGGGGCAGGTGGCTGTTTGCAGACAGATGGAACATATGAAGATGCTGCGTTTCCACAGGATGCACAAAACACGTAAACAAACACCAGATCCAAGAAAACTCCTATACTCCGATATCATCTGTTTTTCTGTTAAAGTTGAATTAAGACTACGTTTTGTGGGTGGTGTAGTGTTTGTCATCATTTGAAATGTATGTATCAATTTCAGGATTCGTGGGTGCTGTATTTTGCAAGAGAGAGAACAGAGAGACTGCTTGACATGGACCATAGAACTCGGCTTCCCCATTTCTCTCTTTTACTCTTTCTGTTTGTCATTTCCTCTTGCTTGGAGGCAGCCAATTTCAGAAGCTGAAGTCAGCCATGCAATACAGTAAATATCAGAATCACAGTGTATACGGATTCAAGCATAATTTCCTATCTGAAATCCATTAGCCACTCTTTCTGGTTAAATTAATTTTTCTCTCAAGCATGAAAAAAAAAAAAAAAAAAAACACAGAGAGCTCAGTCTGCAAAGTCTCATTCATAACAGGATCGGCTGATAAAGAAAGTCAGGCTGATTTGGAGAATATAGACTGTTTTTGCTAGCGGATATTTTTGTGGAACGTTACACATAAGAATTCCATTAGAGATTCCTGTCTGAGGGGATGGATGGAATTCCAGGGCCACATATCCACACGGTAATAACCGGACTCGGGAAACATTAGTCTTGAATCAGTCGGCTCTGATTCTCTGTGCACAGGAATGCATGGGTGCGTTGACAGAGTGTAACGTGAGCAAAGAATGATAGAGTGTCAAAGTCATGCTGAGTCCGTCTGCAGTAAAGCAAGGAGCAAAGTGTAGATTGATTAGACCAGCTGAGGAAAACAAGAGCTGACGGACGGGTTTGTTGAGCATTGTTCAGACGATCCACAAGCATGCTAAATTAAACATGTCATAGAGAGAGAGAATGAATTCTATTGAGCTTATAGCGACAGTTAACTAATAAATGTAAGTTCTGTCATTATTTACTCCCCCTTATGTCATTTCAAATATGACTTTCTTTTTTAGTTTTTTTTTTTTTTTTTGCTTTTTATGCAATGAAAGTCAGTATAGTCCAATGTGGTTTTGAACCTCACTGACTTTCATGTATGGACAAAAACAGCTAAAACATTGTTATGAATATTTACTTTTCTAATTGGAACAACATGGGGGCGAGTAAATAATGCCAATATTTTTTTTTTTTTTTTTTTGGTGAACTATCATTTTAAATAAGTTACTTGGCTTAGACAATTATTATTATGTAAATGAGACTCAGATTTTAATTTTCTGTCATTTTTTAAAGGGTCAGTTCACCCAAAAATGAAAATTCTGTCATTAATTACTCACCCCAATGTCATTCCACACTCGTAAGACTTTTGTTCATCAAGTTAAGATATTTTTGATGAAGTCTGAGAGGTTTCTGTTCCTCCATAGAGATCCAACGCAACTAACACTTTCAAGGTCCAGAAAGGTAAAAGACATCATTAAAGTACTCCATGTGACTCCAGTGGCTTAAACTCAATTTAAACAAAAAAAAAAAAAAAAAAAAAAAAAAAACATAATTTACCACTTACGAATATATTGATCTGCAACAAGAGTTTACAAGAGCACCACGATGCATGCGTTTTGCGTTCACACAAGAGCTGATTTTGTTGCATAAACATGCTTTGGATAATATTATTTTGTAAATAAAGTGGTAAATTATTTTTATTTTTATTTATTTATTTTTTTAAAGGGTTAGTTCACCCAAAAATTCTGTCATGAATTATTCACCTCCATGTCATTCCACACCTGTAAGACCTTCGTTCATCTTCAGAACACAAATTAAGATATTTTATGAAATCCGAGAGGTATATGACTCGTCAATAGACAGCAATATAATCAACACTTTCAAGGTCTAGAAAGGTACTAAAGAGATTGATGAGTAAAGTAGTTATTTTTGTTTTGTTTTTTTGGCGCACAAAAAGTATTCTTGTCGCTTCATAAAATTATGGTTGAACCACTGTAGTCACGTCGACTGTTTTAACGATGTCTTTAGTACCTTTCTAGACCTTGAAAGTGTTGATTATATTGCTGTTTATGGACGAGTCATAGATATATATATATACCTCAAAAATATCTTAATTTGTGTTCTGAAAACTTGTTCTGGTCTTATGGGTGTGGAACAACATGAGGGTGAGTAATTAATGACAGAAATTTCATTTTTGGGTGAACTAACCCTTTAAATATAGCCATGGATGGAAACTATATAACTGTATGCATCATTCAAAAAGGAATGCGAGAATTAAATTCATATAGTTAATTAAATTCATATATAAACAAATAGTGCAAAGTTCACCCATTAGCAGACCCTGTGATCAAATCATTTGTCATAAATGAATATGATTATAAACAAACTAATTGGACAATGTACAGTGGACAGAAAACAGCATGATTGTCATGACAACAGAGAGACAAAAGCAGTGTGTGCAAGTGGGGTGATGCAACAAACGTAGATCATTGCCATTATGAATCAACAGAGCTGTCTATACTATAAGCATATGGATGGACGGATGGATGGATGGATGATGCCAACTTTGTGATTTACAATATGTATCCCTGAAATACATTTCTTATTTCATTAGTTATACAAGGCATATCGGGAAATCACAGGAAATGTAGAGGCTCGACCTTTTGGAACATTAATTAAATACCTCTGTAATAAAGTAAACATCAGCTCCGAATTAAGAGATATGTATCACCGGTTGCATTGGCATCCTTTAAAGAGTGTAGTCACGAACATAAATAAAGTTAAATTGATATTATAAGTTGAATGAGAAGCTACAGACACATAATGATACAGCATTAGGGAGCAGAAAAGTGCATTACTATAAAGGTCGCCGTGACAATAGCAGTGATTAAACTCATCTGCGTTACCAGATGGCTTACTGAAATAGTCTTTATAATTGCTCACATGATGATAATTACAATTTCATTGAAATTATAACTTCCATATTCTATTACCGGATCCAAGAACCGGATCATATTTGTGTTTAATTGTAGTATGCAGTGTCATTGAAACTACCTAGATACAGTTGGACGCATCTGATGTCTTATATTAAATATCAGAATATACCAGATATGAAATATCTTTCAATTTAGTGTGCATTTGTATTTCCAAATCAGTTGCATTTCCATTGAAAGTGGTCACAAAAAACAAAACCATAAACAATAACCAACTGTGTATCAGTCAGTTTATTAACATTAATCAAGATTAATAAATGCTTTAAAAAAATGTTGTTCAATATTAGTTTGTGAACACATAATTAAAATATTAAATGTTACCTAAAATTATAAACCAGTATGAAATGAAGATTGAAAAGAAGAATACATTTAAAATCATGTCACCTTGAATTGCGCAGAAAACTGTAGGGTATAGGGAAAAGCTGTGAAAAAATGAAGATATATATGCAAGACAAAATATTGCACCTTTCTTGAAATGTGATTCACCTTCAAGAGAACAGACACAAACATACATGCCACATACATCACAGAATTGTAGGCGGCAAGTGTTACTGACGTCACAATTAATTCCACCTAAATAATAATTCCTGCTATGAGTAATCAGCACTGATCACAGTGCATGAACACATGCAGCCCATTACTACATTAAACAGGATGTGTGGGCTGGAAACTCTTTAGTTTAATGTAACCTGCCCACTTCACAGAGATTTGATGAGGAAGGATTGAAGCTTGATTCTGTCACACGAGGAAGGTGTCACAAGGGATATATCTCAGTATATAGTCAATTACACAAATGTGTTTTATCTAGCGGTGGGGATTGTATAGTGGTTTCAAACACTTTGTTCAAACCCTCTATATATTTTTTTGTGAATTTTATCCTCCAAACTAAAACACGAATATCATGCAATCCTATATAGTGTGACAAAATATCCTACTATTGGATCAATGTATGTTCAATGAACTGTTTTTTGTTTTTCCAGGCAAGTAAAGGGTGGAAATGTTGCTTTTTAAAAATGTAATACAGGTAATGCTAATTTTGTTGCCAAGGCCTTGATGTATGTGCTTATACAGATAAAATAAATATATAAGTGAGAGTATAACAACTTTTATTTTTTGAAAAAAAAAATAATAATAATAAAAAAAATATATATATATATATATATATATATATATATATATATATATATATATATATATATATATATATATATATATATATATATATATATATATAACTTGTATAACTAATGAAATGTATTTCAGGGATACATATTGTAAATCACAAAGTTGGCATCATCCATCCATCCATCTATCCATGCCATGCTTATAGTATAGACAGCTCTGTTGATTCATAATGGGAATGATCTACGTTTGTTGCATCACCCCACTTGTGTATATATATATACTTTTATTCATCAAGGATGCATTAAATTGCTTAAATTGATCAGCTGTTGAATAAATGCTGTTCTTTTGAATTTTCTATTCATCAAAGAATCCTACAAAAATATAGCTGTCAGCAAGGGGGTTAAAAAAAAACGAGTGTGGAACAACATGAGGATGAGTAATTAATGACAGAAATTTCATTTTTGGGTGAACTAACCCTTTAAATATAGCCATGGATGGAAACTATATAATTGTATGCATCATTCAAAAAGGAATGTGATAATTAAATTCATAACCAAAATTACAAATTAAACAAATAGTGCAAAGTTCACCCATTAGCAGGCCCTGTGATCAAATCATTTGTCATAAATGAATAAGATTATAAACAAACTAATTGGACAATGTACAGTGGACAGAAAACAACATGATTGTCATGACAACAGAGAGACAAAAGCAGTGTGTGCAAGTGGGGTGATGCAACAAACGTAGATCATTGCCATTATGAATCAACAGAGCTGTCTATACTATAAGCATATGGATGGACGGATGGATGGATGGATGATGCCAACTTTGTGATTTACAATATGTATCCCTGAAATACATTTCTTATTTCATTAGTTATACAAGGCATATCGGGAAATCACAGGAAATGTAGAGGCTCGACCTTTTGGAACATTAATTAAATACCTCTGTAATAAAGTAAACATCAGCTCCGAATTAAGAGATATGTATCACCGGTTGCATTGGCATCCTTTAAAGAGTGTAGTCACGAACATAAATAAAGTTTAATTGATATTATAAGTTGAATGAGAAGCTACAGACACATAATGAGAGCATTAGGGAGCAGAAAATATAGCTGTCAGCAAGGGGGTTAAACAAAATGTGGAAAATAAAAGATCTGGATCTATCTGAAAGCAGTAGCCTACTTTAAGCACAATAAACTCAAAATTACACTTCATCAAGTTATCTGGAATCAAAAACATGGGAAACAGAACAACACCTACAGTACATATTGACAAGAACTGACAAAGACCCAAACACAGGGCTATACAGTAAATACACAGGGACACACTAGGGCAGTGGTTGCTAACCTGTGGATCTTTGACAAAAATCGCCAGTTCTCTCACCCTGTCACAGTCACATGGACTTTCAGTTTGTTTGTTGTCATCTGTCACATGTTCCTTTGTTCTAGTTTCCCCGCCACAATCAGTAACCATGGACACTAATCACATTCATCACAGCTGTTCGTCATTTGAGTTAATCAATCAGTGTATTTAAGTTCCTGTTTCTGTTCAGTATGTGGGGGGTTGTTTGTGTCTACATTGGTGTATGTGCCTGTATTTTGTTGGATTTTCAAGTAGAAGACTTATTTGATTCTCATCTCCTCATTGTGTGCTTTATACACCGGTGGAACTGTAACAGAACACCCGACCTAAACAGTAAGCGACGTGTTTGTCTGTAGGATTTTCTTTTTGTTTTTGTGTTCAGTGTTTTTTGTTTCTGTTTTTCACTCCTGCTTGCACAATGGACCCATCTGTTAAACTCATGTGCCTTGAGCAGGGAGAAAGCTCCCTCGAGAGACATTTACTACAATATTTGGATCTCTCACATCAGACCACCTTCCCGGACTACTGTCTGTGCTCGTTCCTGTACGTCGGACTCAACAGCACCACACAAGCACAGCTGTCCAGGGAGGGTCCTCGAGGGAGCTTCGAGTCCTATGTGGAGTGGGTGCTGGCATTCTGTGGATCAGCATTCACCATTAGAGTTGCCGCCAGCCCCGCTCCCCAGCCAGTGCCCAGCCAGAACCACCCAGACAGCGAGGATTTGCGACCTGAGCCCACCGCAGGTAGTACGACGGAGACTGCCACGATTGAGCCGCCCACACACACAAGAGCGATCGGGGGTCGACTTAAGGTGAGGAAACTTTTCTTGCCCCAGTACTGTCTCCGTTCCAGCTGGTCCCATCCAGCGTGCCTCTCCCACCATATATCCAATCCTCCTGTGACTCCCCACGGCTCTTGGATTTTTGCATGGAACTCCAGCCTGTTTCCCAAATTACAGCCATCAGTGCCATCCAGTCATTTCCGTCTCCCTTCATTCCCTCGGTACCACCTCCTCTCAGTAGCGTGGCACCATCTCTGGCCTGCTGGGATCCGTCTCCTCCTGGGCACGAGGAGCACGAAGCTCCGCCTCCAGCTTCAGAAGGTCTCAAGCTGCCTCCATCCATCGCCCTGACTTCTGCGCCTGCGCTCCTTCCACCCTCAACCTCGGAGTTGACCACTGGCCTTCCGACCACGCCGGACTCCCTCGGCACGTCGGCTCCACCTGGGTCAGACATCGCTTCGCCTCCGCTGCGGCCCTACAGACCATCCGCTGCTCTCTGGTCCTCCACCCCTTCCACTACGGCTTGCTCTGCCCTACCTCAGGCTTTGTCTCTGACCTCGGTCGTTCCAGCGCGTCTTTAGACCTCCGGATCCCCTCCTCGATCTCAGGAGGTCGTCACTGTGGCTCCGTCGTGGCCGCTTGGATCGTCACCACCTCAGCTCATCGACTACGCGGTGGGCTCCATCCTCGCCATCGTTGACTGCGGTCTTCCCCATGGCGGTCGTCATCAACACCCTTCCATGGCTCCGCCCTCCAACAACGCCATGGGGCACTACCCTGGCTGGTGCCTGGCACAACATCCTGCAGCCCCTGTTCAAGGCCATCTCCCGGACTTCACCTCCACCTGCACCACCCTGGACTCCTGTATTCTGCCTCCTCCCGGTTAGTCGCCCGCCTCCTACATCATCTTCAGCATCTTCTCTTCATCTTCCCCTCTCTATGGCGCGAGGATGCGCCTTTTCGGGAGGGGGCGTAATGTCACAGTCACATGGACTTTCAGTTTGTTTGTCATCTGTCACATGTTCCTTTGTTCTAGTTTCCCCGCCACAATCAGTAACCATGGACACTAATCACATTTATTACAGCTGTTCGTCATTTGAGTTAATCAATCAGTGTGTTCTGTTTCCTGTTCCTGTTTCTGTTCAGTATGTGGTGGGGTGTTGTTCGTGTCTACATTGGTGTATGTAGTGACTGGAGTGAAAAATATAATTTTATTGAAACTGGTCCTCTGCTGTGCCACGAGACATTTCGAAACATTTCACCAGTTACTTTCGCCTTTGCCGCATAGACCTTTGTCCTACAAATGTGTCTTATTTATATAATCCGCGCAACTTTCAGTGGCCGCGACTGTTGTTAATAAAGAAACATGAATGAATGAGAAAGTAAAGAGCGGGACGTGCTTGGTATTAAAAAGGAAACGCAAAGCTGTGAAAGAGAACTGAATCCGCTACTGACAGGATGTTTCTGTGCGCTCGGTCCGAGTGGAACATGGACAAGCATAGTAGCCTTGGTCTTCGGTTGCGCGTCTAAACGGTCAAATACACACACTGTCAAAATGCCCGCATTTGGTGAGTATTCACATAAATGCAGTCGATGTAATCACTGTGCGTGGGCGTTGTTCAGTGTTGCCAGATTGGAAATGGAAATGAACACTAACTAGTTCTCGTGAGAGAGAGTCATTCTCCACGATGACTGGCCGAGAAGACGTAACATGAGATGGAAGACGTGCCTAACAACGTTCACGTTTCTCTTACAATTATGACGTAGAGGATCCACAGCTAGATCAATGAGTAGGCTATAAGCAGATTATAACGACCATCATTTGAAGTGTCACAATTTTGAAATTATTGTACATTATGGGATTTTTTTCATTATTGATCATACATCGTACAGAGGTCAAAATTATTGTACAAATACGATAATTATCGTATGTCTGGCAACACTGGCATTGTTCTTCACTTGTTTCTCTCTCTCTCTCTCCAGAGAAAACTCTGAAGAGAATTTATGCTCCTCAGGTGGTAAATCAACCTTATATGAAAGCCCAGCACAATCAATTGTATATTGCAACTTATTTAATGTTTGTTGCATGGTTTTTTTTTTTTTTTTTACACTACATTGTTTTCCTACTTTGGCTCTTTTAGAAAAAAAACAAAAAATGAAAAATTGGCTCTATGGTCAAAAAAGGTTCCCAACCCCTGCACTAGGGACTAAGGGTACGTTTACATGACAATGATATGCTTAAAACTGAGAAGTTTTTTCTTTTGAGTTTTCCGCATATAGACGACACCATTGTCAAAATGATCCCCATTCTTACGAATCTATGAAAACAACTAAAAGCGCTGTATTCTGCTTGCAGGCCATTAGATGATGATTAAACACTATAGACTGAACATGTAATACACATGTGAATGACGTCATCATTTCACAGATTCACATTTTTGTTGTTTACACAGAGACCGTTTTTAAAAACTTGCACTTTGAAACCCTTTTTCAAAAGTTTGTGTTTTCAGGCCACTAAAACGTCATTGTCGTGTAAATGACTAGCTCATCTCCTCTATATCTTGCTGTGCTAGCAATAACAATTGTGGTTTCCCCATGCAAGACAGGAGGAATTCATAAACATTGGCTTTTATGGTGTTATCTCAACTCAGTGTGACTTCAAAGTCTCCCTCTCCCTTCCAGCACACCCTCACCACCAGCCAGGACCCCTGTAAGCACTGGGATCCAGCCAGCAATTCAGAGATGCAGATACAAGGCTAAAAGAAGTGAGACATTAGTCTGTGTTGTGGATGGCCTCCCAAGAGCACTAAGTGCCTAAATATGCATAAATATTTCCTATGGAAGTGTTTTGACAATATTATTAGTGGGGAAAAAATATATTAATTTGATTTTTTATGTGTGTGCATATTTGCAAAAAGCAGCTCAGGTCAACTGACAGGTCAACAAGCAGTCAGAAATTTTAAAACCAATTTTTTTTTTACTTGCATTCGATTCTTGGCGAGGGTTTGTTTTGAAGCGAGCATATGCACATGCACACACCAGCACAAACGATAGCAATATCACAACTGTTAAAGCACTTGAGATGGATAGAAAAATCACACTTGACCCATAGTGTAGGCGGAGGGGCGACATCTTATTAACGGATGATCCATTATTAAGCATTCAGTCCGCTAAGTTGCAAATAAGACTTGAGATTGTAGAGCTCTTAAAGTCAATAAACGGCTCTAATAAAGGACGAACGTTCTCCCCAGTATATGCAGATCAGTCAGCATGTATATTTCAAGGAGGAATGTGCATCCCGAAATTGGCCCAAAAGTAAAAACGAAGACTTTAATCAAGGTCCTAAACTCTGAATAGTGAGAGTCAAGATCTAAGAGTGAAATCCCGCTCGCACCATCACCCCGGAGCATGTCAAACATCTTCTTGTCCAAAAGCTCTGAAAACAAGTAATAAGGTCTGTGATTGAGTCATTCATCCCTTTCAAAAAGAAATATTCAAACCCCTAAATAAAAAAAGAGCTCTGTTTCAGCTCAGATGGAGAAACTCAATGCCTTTGGGCAATTTCAATTAATCTCTTGATTTAAGGAAGAAGCTGGAGGGAAGGAATAAAACTCTTTAGAGCTTTTCAGCCTGGTCTCTTATCAAAGTGCAGTTTGAATGTTTCTGCAAAAAAGAGACAGATATTAAATATGGACTGCTACACAGTCTCTTCTTAATGGGTAGTTACATTATGATCTTCAGTTAAATACGGTCCTGTTTTGATTCTTCTGATTTCCTCAAGCAGTATGAATGAACAATGGGTCTCTTTTATTATTTTATTTTTGGAGAAAGGCTTAGTAAAAAGTTTTTAATGTAGTTCAACGACAGTGTTTCCCTGCGCAACGGACACAGCATGAAGTGTATTGATTCGTAAAAAAAAATTACTTTTGTAAACTGGTTCTTTTTAAAGTGTTAAGCTGGGTGCACACAGTGCGATTTATAATAGTCCTTTACGATTGTTGCTTGTCAGACTGTACAAACATGATCTTCATGTCACACTGTAGGATCTCAGCTGTCCTATATGTCAGACTGTACAAAAGTCAAAACTTGTCCGGAGTTTTACATCATCCAACCCACACACATTCATTGACAGTGAGCTGCATTACATGCGGGACTGAAATGGTGGCTAACAAAGAAATCTCTAGTGTTAATTTTGATCACGGCTTATCTTGAAGAAACAAAGACAATTTGACGTTTGTCGTAGGAGAAGTCACACTGCAGGACTGTGTGCCAAGTGTCTGTGTGCCAGAATTTCGTCGGAGGTCAAATTTGATCGCAACGGTCATTAATCGGCTGTCGGTGAACATGTCAAACTAGCGATCAATGACTACAGCTTTTGCCTAGGATAATAGAAATCTTTTAGGATTCTCAAAATTTGTCTCAGACGACCAAATCGTGGCCAAAATCGCACCTTTATTCAAAAAGATTAATGCTTGGAATGTTGTTCAGCAATTTTTTGTAGGCGAAATCCTGTCACTACAATACGAATCCATGCTATCACATAAGGGATAAAAGATTTGCCTCAAAGTTGGTTTCACAAATTTGCCGTATCAACCAACAGAAAGCTTCTTGGTTCTGAAAGTGATTTTGATTGACCTTGATTTCCTGCAAAATTTCACTAACCTTTAGTGGTTTAAATCAGACTCACTCAGGGATTGTTTACACAACAACAATGTACTAAAAAAGGAAAAGTTTTTCTTTGTGTTTATCGCATACGTACAACAACATTGTCAAAACGATCCTTGTTCAACAATTAAAAACACTGTATTATGCTGCCAGGCCACTAGTTGGCAAGGTCACCACGCACCAATAGACTGAACACATGCATGCGCATGACGTCACTGTTTTCACAAATTCACATTTTTTACACCGAGACAATAAATGGTATCATTTTCAAAAACTTGCACTTTGAAACCCCTTTTCAAAAGTGGGTTTTCAGGTCCCCAAAATGTTGTTGATGTCTAAATGAACAACCAAAATGCATAAAAAGTTTTCTGTTTTTAGTTGAAAATGGTGTTGTGTAAATGGAAAAGTATTCAAAGCCATTATAAGTTTAAAACTGACTAACTCACGTGAAGAATTCAAAGCCATTACTGAGTGCAAAACTGACTAATTCACTGTCACTTAAACAACATAAAGACAGTCACATGTTGCCACCTACTCGTATAAAGATGTAATGTGCAGAAAGCGATAGGAATAATACCAATAATACTGGTACCAAAAGGGTGGAGCTACACTCACTGCAGAATGTTGATTGGTTGACAGAGAATCTTCACTTGCGGGTGCTACAAGGGGAATACCGTTGCAACACAATGTGTATTTTTTAGCTGTTTTTCCTTGCAGCCTTCAGTCTTTGCTCAAACAAAGCTGCTGTATGTCCTCCATTGTTGTTTACTTTCTCTTTCTTCTTCACGCGAGAATGACGTCGATCGCTACTTTGCGGCATACACCACGCCTATCAAGTAAGGGTACTGTTGGCGGTGGAAACGCAAGCCGGATCAGGGTTTGCCATCTCGAATCGTACTGTACTGTACTGTACTGAACTGAACCATACCGCTCTGAGGAAATGAGCCATTAGACTTATGTCAGCACAACTGGAATGCTCGACCAATCAAATTTGAGGACTGGAACTAACTGTTGTTTCTACCTTATTTTGCAATTCAGAAGTAAGCCATTTTCTTTGAATGTGCTAGATTTCCGATTCAGTAAAACTATTTGCGTGACAATCCAGTGTGTTTATAATTATCATAATTAATTCCAATAATGATATTCTAAAAAGATTGAATGAACCGTAAGGGAAAGTTTTATTTATGATTTGTTGGAACCAAAAACAACACAACATTTAACTTTTTTCTTCTAACAGGCATACTAATTATTCTTACAGAACAGAGCAGGATATACATTATGGAAGCTTGTTTCCACAACTGAATAAAAAATAAAAAAGTGACTTTTTATCTCACAGTTCTTACTTTTTTCTCGCAATTGCAAGTTTGCATCTCGAAAAGATAATTGTGACTTTTTATCTCACAATTCTGACTTTTTTCTCAGAATTGCGTGATATAAGCTCACAATTGCGTGTTATAAATTCAGAATTGTAAGATATAAACTCGCAATTGTAAGAAAATGTCAGAATTGTGAGCTGACTTTTGAGCTAATAACTCACAATTGCGAGTTTTTATCTCACAATTCTAAGAAAATAAGTCCGAATTGCGAGATAAAAAGTCACAATTATCTTTTACAGTTTTTTTATTTTGTGGCGGAAACAAACGTCCATAATATATTAATCTCTAGAGTTAGAGCATTAAACTGGAACAAATTCATAGTAAATACAACTAGAAAAACCGAAAACCAAAAATCATGTCAAATCACATATTTGTGAGGTGTTCTTGCACTAGCTGAGCAACTGCCATTAAGATGAATGTGAATCAGTCCAGTCTGGGCTGTCCGCCTCTCTGGGGGATTTATAGAGGCTTTGGGGCACTTGACCACAAGCCCCATCTTAACTGCCTTTTGACTCAAGTCATTCTTTTCCTTCCAGTGTGCAGTTCAGTTGATAGGTTCCAGACCATGCGATCATGATCCTTAAATGGATCTGGAGAAGATGAAAAGGCGTATGTCAAATGCTCACTCCCCTCCTCAGGCAACGTCTTCTTTTATTCACTGAGGAAATGGGACGCACAAATCGCAGATGGGCTTCTTCATAACACAACTGATAGTGTAGGACATAAATAATTTTGAAATGTTAGGTGCATTGATCCAGTGTGTTATTATTTTAGGTTTAGAAAAAGAATGAAATCGAAATACAATATCAATATAAAAATAATTAAATGAACAAAGATACATTAGGATCAAAATAATATGAGCTTTCTGCCATCTGCAAAAACAATAATGTTTGAAGCAAACTGACACATCATCATATTGGAAAAAGTTATTTAGAAGTGTTCTTCTGATGAAAGGAAGTAGCATATGGTGTCAATTTTATCCATATGTTGTATTTCAGATAAGCTATTGGTTTTGAGAGCAAGTTTTGTTCACAGTCGGTGGTGATATCATTTGTCCTTTGATCCTGCAACCCACCTCACCTGGATCCTACTGTACTTGTGTCATCAAAGCTCCCTCTCAGTGATCAACACTTCATCAAAGCAAAACTCCTCCATGACCTGCCAGAATCAGCTGATACTCAATAAAGTTTATGTGACACTTATGAGGGAAATTTATAGTAAAATTCCAGACTTAAAATGTCTGTCATTCACAACTAATCAAACTAACGGACTTTAAGACCTTCATAAGGACTTATGAAATCTTCAAATTAGATTTTGCCCATGTGGAACACAAGTCATATTAAGATTTTATAAGTTCTTAAATAAGTTCTTAATTTTATACAAAAAAGGGGTGATTTAAGCATTTAGAAGTTGCTTTAAAAGAATAAAATTTGGATAGGAAACAAGGAAAGAAACACTCCTGCTATATCTGCCATTGGTTGGACAAAACAATAGCCCCACCCCAAACTTGTGCCACTTTAACAGCTATTGTTGCTATGCCGGTGTAACCGGTCCTACTTGACCCGCTCAGAACCAGATTCGAATCGGCGTCTCAGGCATGGGAGGCGAGCGTGCTATCAAGGACGGAAAAGACGGCAGCCACTAGAGCACCTTTTGAGACCAGGGGAGTGAGGTATACACTGGCATATGTCTGTTACACTGACCCCCCTAAACCTCACTCCCATCCGGGTCAATGGCACCGAATATAACCATTCCTACTCGACCCGTTCTGAGTGAGATTCGAACCAGCGTCTCCGGCATGGGAGGTGAGTGCGCTAACGATGGCAGCCACTAGCATGCCTCTAGAGGCCAGGGGAGTGAGGTATACACGCACAGCTCTTACTGGCGTATGTCTGTTGCACTCACCCCCCTAAACCTCACTCCCATCCGGGTCAATGGCACCGAATGTAACTGGTCCTACTCAACCCACTCCAAGCGAGATTCGAATCGAGCGCGCTAACAAGGACGCTAAAGACGGCAGCCACTAGCGCGCCTCTTGAGGCAAGGGGAGTGAGGTTTATACGCACAGCTCTTACTGGCCTAAGTCCGTTATACTCACCCCCCTAAACCTAACTCCCACCGGGTCAATGGCACCAAATGTAACCATTCCTACTCGACCCGGTCTGAGTGAGATTCGAACCGGCGTCTCCGCCATGGGAGGCAAGCACTCTAACAAGGAGACTAAAGACAGCAGCCACAAGCATGTCTCTTTACATGCACAGCTCTTACTGGCTTAAGTCCTGACCTGGAACAGGAGAAAATGACACTTTTAATGGGCTTATGAGTCTAATTCAGCTATTTCTTTATTACCCTGAGGTATTTTCAAGATCTCAAGTAAACTGTTAAACTGTCATATGAATTGTGACAATTGTATGATGTCATATGAATTTTATATTTTGATAAAATGACTTTTGCACATTCGGGTTTCAATACCGTCTTCTTTTTGGTTGGAGGACTTTAGCTTGCCTTATAGAGTTAAATGGTCTCCAAGGTTTGTTTTTGTGTGAGGAGGAATGCAAGATTAAACTTATTAAAAGTTAAGCATACAAACACACCTCCTCTTTTATCTCCACCGAAATACTTCCAAGTGGAATTAAGGATGGATATTAAAATAACAAAGTTCATAAAGATATTGAGTGAGTTTATAACGAGTTTAAAATATATTTTCAAATAATACAATTTGTAATTTAAACTGAAAAAGCTTGGATACAACAGTAAACTGTCTCCTATAATCAGGCTCTGTCAGAAACATTCAGAAAGACCTACAAAATTGACCTTGAAAGAGCAGATTCTGAGAGATTCTTTCCACATATCACTTCATATCCATCTGAAATATTGATTAATAATACAAAATTATGAGAGTAAAGCTGCTGCAATAATTCCACTGAGACAATTAATATTATATATTGTTCCTATGAAGTATCACAATGAAATAAAAACATAATCCATTGTATTTGACCAAAAATGCAATTTATGTGTGTACTGTCAAGCTGTTTGCAATGTGGAAATGTAGTACAAAAATTAGGAGAAAATGGTGAAATTGCATCATACTTTCAATAATAGCTCCATTGTTATGGTTATACAAATATGCATCATTATTTTTATTGATAGTCTGCTTTTTGCTCTCTGAGAGTTTATGCTTTTGCTAGTTTAAAAGACATAAAAAGGTGGTAAAAATGCAAAACCACATTTAAAAATGGAGAACACAGTTTTCCATTGAGACCTATTGCACAAATTGTAAAATGAATAGTTTTTTTTTTTTTTTTTTTCTTTCTATTTTGGTAGTGTTATTTGGTGTTCGCTGCTTGGTGGAACAGTGCAATCATTTCAGTGACTGTTAAGAAGTAATTCAGGGTCAATGTGAACAAAATGGGAAGGACATTCAATATCACAGGATAACCAGCTCTCAATATGGCTGTCACAGTGTCAGGCTCCATGCTGATGAAGTATAGCCAAAGCAATATGAACTTGAAACCTGTGTAAATGCAGTATTTGTAGGTCTGTGAGGAGTAACAGGCTGACCGTGACATGACTGTCACATTTTTTATGAGTTTGTAATGCTTAAGAAAAATGTTTCACAAAAGCACTTTGCACAATTCTAAATACACATTGGTGGGTTTACCCAGAGGAATCATACCCATTCAACGTGATCAAATTGATTCATTGGTTGGTTTGTTGGTTGGTTGGTTGGTTGGTTGGTTGGTTGGTTGGTTGGTTGGATGGTTGGTTGGTTGGAAGGATGGATCGATAGATGGATCGATAGATGGATCGATAGATGGATCGATAAATAGATGGTTCTAAGGAGAAAGAGAGATTAGCAAGAAATCTCTTCAAAAATGGAAAACAAAGTATTTTTTGCATAACATTTCAGCACAGTCCACACCCCTTACAGAGCTAAAGGGATGGAGGTTAATTGACTCCTAGAATAGCCACTGTGAGCTTGCGTATAGGCAGGCTCTGATCCAGGCTCCATCTGGACTCAGCCAGCTTTAGCAGCGCTGCCTGTTACCAGGCTTCATTTGCTACTTAAATAGGCCCTAGATGATGCTTCAGTATAAAAGTGGCCATGTTGGAGTGTAATGTTAAAGGATCAGCTGCGCTATCAAACAGAAACAAATAACACTCAAATAGTATCCCACATCAAAGGGAGATCAGGCACTTTTGTATATTACCATTTCCTTACATCTTGTGCACCTGTGAGAAAGAGAACATCTTGATCTCATCATATTCAGCATGAGGAACACAGAATGCAGATGCAGAATGGCTGCATGTTTACTTTAGTTACAAGTTCAGTTGAGCATCAAGGGTATTTAGTATAATCTAATTCTATTGAAAGACATTCAATCCCTTGTGGAGAATGTGATGACAACTGCATCTGAAGATAATCATGTCACATCATCCATCATAACAGGATCACAAAAGAACCAACAATGCAAGAAGCTCTTCTGAGTGATGTGAGAAATAATTCTAGCCTCTATTAAGATGTCTTTCACAGCCAAAATGCCCAAGTGTATCAGTTCTTTAAAAAAAAAAAAAAAAAAAAAACATTCAAAGGGATTTCATGATGTCAGATGGACGGCAATCATAAAAACAGGTTTGCATTCCACATCTAAGACAAAAGTTCAGGTATAGTCTAGGTGGCAGTGGAATGCAGATTAATTGAGATATTGGTATTCCACATGCAAATTTACAAATGCTTTACATTCCTTTAGTGATGCCAAACAAAGGATGAAAGAAGCTAGATGACTCCATGGACACATGCTACTTATTAGAGTGAAATCTGGTATCTTACACTATGATCCCTGATAGATAGTTTGGCTCTAATATGCTCATGTTCAGAGAGAACAGAGCGTAAAAAATCATATCAAATCAATAAAAATTCAATCAAAGAACTCTAAGTCAATTTTCTAAGCTCTAGTGTTGGTTTAGTTACTATTGGTTTTGCCTTTGTACGGTAGTGTATTAGGTTTCTTGCAAACTGAGAGAAAATAGGTCATTAATTATATGGAAATTCACATTCAAAACTAATCCCTATTAGAAAGAAAAAACAACCCGGGACATGCATTTCTAGGCAGATGAAATGAAAAACACCTGATGAAAAATATTTTGATGAATATCAAAGCTTAGATTAGAATGTCTAGTGAGTTACACTGCATGAAATATCTGAGTTAAAATTTAATTCAAATTTAATCTGATGAATGCATGAATTTCATTGCCCTTGCATTTCTCCTTTTTTATTATGTATGTATTTATGTACTGTATGTTTGCATGTGTGTACGTATGTGTTCGTACATTTATTTATTTATTTAATTTAAAAGAAAAAAATACCTACACTGTAACAAGCAAAAACAACCACCACTCAGTTTACCACAATAATATTATTAATATTAATCATTTTGGCCAAATAAATTATTCAAATGCAAAAGCTTATGGGTATTCCATCAGTCTAGGATCCCATAATGCAGTAAAACCATTGCTATGTATGTATGGATGGATATATATGGATGGATAGATAGATATGGATGATGGATATGGATGGATGGATATGGATCAATGGATGGATGGATAGATATGGATGATGGATATAGATCACTGGATATGGATGGATGGATATGGATCAATGGATGGATGGATAGATATGGATGGATAGATATGGATGATGGATATAGATGATGGATATGGATGGATGATTATATGTGGATGGATGGATGGATGGATGGATGGATGGGTTGGTTGGTTGGTTGATTGATTGATTGATGGATTGATTGACTGACGGACAGATGATTGATAGATTGATTGATTGATTGAATATTATAAATGGTAGGATTTCTGAAGACATCACAAAACATAAGCAAACGCCCTTAAAATCTCAGATTGTCTACTAATGGCACTGTTTATCTTTTGATTCATTTTCACCTCTTTTATATTCCTCTTTTTACCTTTAAAGCTTCTCAAGAGCTTGATCTAAAAGGAAGGAGCGGGATGTTATTAATTATAAAGGGTTTTGCTTTTCTAGCCTCAGCACATTTATTGTAACTGTAAACTGGATTATCATTTACGCAAACATTTACTGTGTGTGTTTATATGTTTGGGGTCCCAGAAACCCCAATAATGTATGTGTAAAAATAATAATAGTAATTTTGAAATGACTGACTTAATCAAAGCCCAGTAGGCAGATATCCTTAAATCACCATTTCTCAGTTTTTCAAAGCAGTCTTAGGGTCTTGAAGACCCTGAACAGAGCATGAGGCTTAACACCAGACAGTTGAATTGAATCATATACATTGCAGTGAAAATTGGTAGGATGATCGTGTGAAAATTTCATAAATACAGGAGTAAAAATCCAACATGAGTGAGCTCAGGACTTTCACAAAACTTTTTGCTGAATCTAAGCACTAAATATTGTCAGAACGAGTTACTTCTGAATATACTGTTGGCACTCTTTGTGTTTGGAGATTGCTCGAGAGTGAAGCAGTAATGAACTGGAGTTATGACTTGAGAATATTTCCTGCAACATCCTGAAGTGCCTCTCACACTGACTTGATATGCTGCAAGTCTTTCTCTACATCATAAGTATGCTTTCACCACAGACAGTAGATTTCATCATCTGCTCGGTCTTGTTTTTTCATGAAAGCGCTATGCTCATCAAATCTGAATGATGGTTTGAAGAGCCCAAACATCACCGTATAAGACCTAACTACCACCAAAATATACGAAGTTAAAAGAAGTGGTAACTATAGAAGACTTGAGCTCTTCTCTCCCTCTTGACATTTTGTTTTGCTGTCAGAAACACTTCATATGACAATAAAAAGAGGCAAGGCTAATCTTATTTAAACCAAAAAGTGTTGAATAGCTAGATTATCAAACTGTAAATTTACAAGATTATCAGAAAGTCTTCAGTGTGGACTAGATATGCCAGGAATGGATTTGTGCAATTTATAAACAGACATTTTAACCATATATTATCTGTTTTTGACAGCTGAGATCCGGGAAAGAAACTGTCAGTGCAGAAAAAATATATAATTTTTCAAAAGATTAAAAATAAACAATAATTGCAAAAGGTGTTTACACAGACTTTTCACAAAGGCAACATAAATACAGTCCAATAAGTTGTCGTAACTATATTAAACAACAGTATGGAACAAAAAACATGTTAAAATGCTTAATAAGTAACTACTAGGGTTACTTTATTAACCCCCCGGAGCCTTGTGGAATATGTTTATGATGGATGGATGTAGATGGAAGCACTTTCTTCAGCTCATACCCGTGACCTCTGTTCACTGCCATTATAAAGCTCAGATCCGTCAGGATATTTATTAAAATATCTTCGATTGTGTTCATCGTAAAGAAGAAAGTCATATAAACCTAGGATGGCTTGAGGGTGAGTAAAGCTCGGGCTAATTTTCATTTGAAAGTGAACTAATCCTTTAATGAGCTTTTAATAACACTGTTTAATATAAAGCACATGCTGCATTTTAGTAGACTGCAAAACTCATAATCATCGATTTTCTTGTTTTCATAATTGTTGAAAGCCAAAATCAAAAAAATCAATTACGATTATTCGCACAGCCCTAGTAACTACATTGATTTCAGTCTCATAGATGTTGTAAGCTGCTACTTTCACTAAAAAGAACCATTAGGCCGTGTGTCCACGGATTTAGCCAGCTGAAAACGCTAGGCGCTCTGCTGAAAAGCTAGCTGTGAGCTTTGTCTTGTTTTGTTTTTTTAGTGGAGACGCTTTGTTGCTATGATACGGAATTTTCGTGGCACTGTTACTTGTAACTGGTTTCGCAGATAATTTGTTTCAGACTAAAAATGTCGACACAATGTAGAGCACTTGCTATGTATGTTCGGAGACCAGAAATATTAATTTCTCATCCATTTTGTTCCGTTCTCTGCTTGTTGATGTCGTTGTACAGCAGGAATGTTGTGACGGTTGGTGTTGTATATGTCCTGCCTCTCCTCCACTCTGATTGGACGGCTGGCTAAAAAGTGACAGTGATGAGTGCAGCATTTTACTCAAAGTTGAACATTCTTCAACTCAAGGTGGGCAAAAAAAAATGGCGAACGCTCAGCGCTTGAGCGTGAAAAAGACGATCAGCGACTTGTTGCGCTCCTGCCCTTTAAAAAACGTGGCGCTCCCATTGAAAACAATTGGGAAAGTAAACCCACTCCACAAAACACACACTTTGGTGGACACACAGCCTCAGAATTATTTATTTGAACGAACTACAATGATCTTGCTCTATTAATTTAATTCACTAAAAATAACCGGCTGTACTGTCTTGCATAGGAGATCTGGTTGTTTTTTTTTATTATTTTTTTTTAAATGGTTGGTTCCAAACCTTAGTGAAAAAAATATAATATAAAAACAACAGTTTGCTAATCATTCAAATTCACATTTCCAGAAGAGTAAGTCATCATAGTTGGATAAAATTCTATAGCGGCGAATGGGAGACTACAGCAAATATGGCAAAATAACCAGAGGGTACTTAAAGTTTTAGGCTACTTTCTTGGTTGTTTACAGGCTGTATTTATTTATTTTGGAATAATGAAACATGTCAGGTTACAAGCTCGAGCTGTTTGTACAGTATCCCTCGGGAACATCAGGTTCTATTGAGATGTCGAGCTAACGCGCATGTTTGACAGCCTCATTCCTGCATGCAAATTTAGTACATGGCACCCTGAGACCTGTGATCTTGTTGTTCGTGTAATAGTGGTGGTGATTTCAGGAAAAGCAATCATTACTACAAAAGGTGCTCCAGCTTGCATGTGAAGTGAAGAGCTTCTTGTGTTCCTGTATCATTATTATTGAAAGGTTTTCATTGACATCTCAGGTGTCAGGAGCTCAAGAGTTGCTGTCTTGCCTGTCCTTCACAGAATGCAAATTGATTCTGACAGACACAACCTCACACTGCACCATTAGATCAACGGAAAGTCAAGGCCAAATGCTAGTGCACAGCATGGCCACTCACACAGCACAGGCACATGGATTCAAGAAAACCAATGCCGGAAAATAGATTCGAAAACAGCTTGGTCCCTCTTTCTAGGGCAGATGGTTTCTCTTTTAAGTGTCGTAATCACATTAGACCGCTTGTGGACTGCATCGTCTGTCATACTGCATGTAAAAACAACACTCTCTCATAAGAAAATGTCTACTTTTTTACTTTTTTGCAGTAAACTGCACCAAAATGTCACTCTGATGGTGCTGTAATGTATGTAATGTTTTGTTCCTCAAAATATGACAGTAAAAGTATTATTACTAGTAATAAGTAATAATATTAATAAAAAAAGATGTATATCCTTTTATTGTTTTTATGAATTAATATATATTCATTTGTTATTTTATTTTTAGTATAATATTTTTTATTTTATATTAGAATATTTTATAGTATATTAGAATAATTTATATTTTTCTTTTTGAAATATGGGTCAATGACGTGATGGGTCTTTTTTTTTTTAAATAATAATAATAAAGAACATTTGATATCCAAAGTATGTTAGGTAGTACAACTAGATCTCTTTTATTGAATCCAGAAGGTTTTTGGTCAAAAGGTCATTCGGTTTAACCGTCCAAAGGCCAATACAGCCATTTCATTCATGATTAAAATATAAAATACTAAAAAAAAGGTAATTGCCACTTTTTATTTCACAATTCAGATTTTTTTCTCGCAATTCTGACTTTATTTCTTGCAATTGCGTGTTATAAAGTCAGAATTGCGAGATATAAACTCACAATTCTGACTTTATAACACGCAATTGCAAGAAATAAAGTCAGAATTGCGAGAAAAAAAATCATACCCGTGACCTCCCGTGACCTCTGCAGTGAACAGAGGTCACGGGTATGAGCTGAAGAAAGTGCTTCCATCTACATCCATCCATCATAAACATATTCCACAAGGCTCCGGGGGGTTAATAAAGTAACCCTAGTAGTTACTTATTAAGCATTTTAACATGTTTTTTGTTCCATACTGTTGTTTAATATAGTTACGACAACTTATTGGACTGTATTTATGTTGCCTTTGTGAAAAGTCTGTGTAAACACCTTTTGCAATTATTGTTTATTTTTAACGGATCCGCAAGTTTATAACTCACAATTCTGACATTATAACTCGTAATTCTGACTGTATTTAGTGGCGAAAACATGCTTGCATAAAATACAAACATATACTAATACAAATATAAAAATACTGTATATAATAATATATTTATACAATAAATATAACAAATCTTTTACCAATCATTTTGGTGGTAAAAGTCGCTAGAGTAATGTTTGTTTTATGAGATGGCCCTGCTGAAAAAAATACAATAATTGCACATGAAATGGCATGTGATATGTTAATAGGGAAAGAAAATAAGTACACCTGAGAAGAATCACATGTCTCTGCAGTACATTACTCTTCTTATTTGCATAATACATGTGTGGCTAAGCATGCTAGATCCTCTAATTTACGTGGAAACAAATCAACTCTCATTAAAGTATGTCACAGAGAGCAGATGCTACTTAAGGAAGATAAACAAAATGCAAGCTGGTGATCACACCAAGATGAAAGATTATGCTATTTTAAATTATTTATTATATATCGTCTTAACAACCCCCCATTCCTTCATCATATCACAGCTCCTGTAATTATAACTCATAAATGAGACATGGGCATGTTTGTACTCGACACAAGATAGACCACAGATCACCACTGATGCATCTGCTTTGCTTGTGAAATCTTGAGTTCTCTCTCAGTTGGGAATCTTTGAGCTCAGACTCCAGGAAAAGATAAGTCGCTATCAATGAATGCATGGCTGACTCCTTCTTTTATGGGAAGAAAACATCAGTCTACTATGGAGAATGAAATACTTCCAGACTAAGATAGTGAGAATGATGTGTGATCCTGACAGACGTTGCATAGTGAGCTCTGATCCTGCCGTTTGATTCCGTAGGGCACTTTCCATGAATGAGAAATAGTTACAAAAATACAGTATTTATCTTTCCTTTTCAAGTCATGTATATGCATGACTGAACAGCACTGAAAGAAGCACTTGTAGTGAGGCAAGAACAAACGATATGACAGCTATTTTTGTCTATCCAAGTGACTCAGCAGGAAACTGTATATACAGTCATCTCTCTCTTATTCTAACAGGTCCATTAAGGTCTGAATGCATGCATTAAAACAATTACAGGTCATGTTATAATGCTTTCTATGGCGATGTGAGCTGGGCTAACGAGCCAGAGTCTAAATAAAACATTCTAATACTATAAACAAGGACTTGTCAAGACTGCTAGCTTTGTGACAGGATATAGGCAGACGCGGATTAACGCACAGGCTTGCATTGTGACATTTGGGTCACATCTGTCCAATCAGCTGCTGATCAAATCATGTCAATCATTTTCATTTACGTCACTGCTATTGCTAGAAGACAAGGCATAGCGGCAAAACGTCCGAAAGAAAGTATGATAGTGGAGCACAATAAAACGGAAAACACAAAGGTTAAAAGAACAATGTGAACAAGATATACTGAAAAAAAAAAAAAATCCCTAAATTGACTTGATACTTAAAGGCATTGGATAAATTAAGACAGGAAGTGGCGAAGTCACGCAGTTCGCGAGGGAGAGATAACAGCAGGAAGTCGAAACATTCGCTTATCATTCATCGAACTCAAATATTGCTTATCACTTGAAACATGTAAGTAGTAGCAACTTTACAAGTCCGCTAATGTTAGCCTAGTCCTAGATAAATGTGCGCTATTATTTGGTGCATATCCAAGTGTTTGTGTGGAGAGCGCGCTCGCTGCATGACACGAATGCGCCGGTGCGATCACCTAAAATACTCTGTCATTTTGGTCATACAGATAAGAGTAATACAAAATATAAAGGGTCTACTTTTATTTCTGTAAACTCACAATAACAACAAAACGCCTCTGTGAACGTGAGCACGTAACAAACATAAACCGTACTTCCCTCACAGACACGAGAAATATATATATAGAAAGCTTGAAATGTCTACTTTTAATCGAACCAATTCAAGTGGAAAATAAATATTCTCACACAAAGAGCAGCCTAGGGGCCCCTGACCACCTTTATCCGCCCCTGGATATAGGATAATAATATCTCCTACCAGGAAAGATAATTCCCATTAGCAAAGACATTGATGGTCATCCTTAGTATTTATAGGTAATCATACCAAAATATGGTTCTAAAACACACACGTTTGCAGATTCTGAAAAGTACAATAATCAATATACTGACAGAACTTGTAAATGTAAATGTAACTTTAGTCTAGTCTCAGCCTTACTATTCACGCCTACAAACTATTGGCTGAACATCTGATGCATGTGGCACACTTAACTGGAACCACGAAGTCGTTATCTGGTTGGTTGAATCCTACAGGATGTGCGTGTCGCATTCTTTAACGGTCCGCCTGGAAACAAATGCCGTGATGCCAAACCCCCTTGTTGACTTTAGTCATGTACAAATTGAGGGTACATTTACTCGACAACGACGTACCTACTAAAAACATAAAAGTTTTTCCTTTGCTTTTTTCACATACAGACTAAAACGTCATCAAAACGATCTCTGTTCACAAGAATCCGCATAAATGACTAAAAACACTGTATTATGCTGCCAGGCCAGTAGTTGGTGATGTCACTTTGTAAAGATACACTACTCCTCTACAGACTGAACACGTAATACACATGCGCATAACTTCTGTTACGATCGCCAGCTGGAGTGCCCATGAGAGCCACCAGAGGGCACTCCACATCAGACTATTGTTATTCCCTCACAAACTACATTTCCCATAATTCTCTCATTAGCTCATTACCTCTGCCTATATAAGCCTGCTTTTCTCATTCATTCCTTGCTAAGTCTTGTATGTGTTAATACTGCACTTCTGAGTGCGTCATTGATTATCTGTTCCCTGGTTTTGACCCAGTTTCCTGGATTTACGCTGTCTGCCTGTGTTCCTGCTGTGATTTATGTTTGGATTGTTTGCCTGTGTTTTTGACCTTTGCCCATTTTCAGATTTTGATTGTGGATTACTCTTTCAATAAATACTGCGTTTGGATCCTCAATCCAACTGTACTGCTCGCGTCTCTGAGCAGTACATGGCAACTGTTTGGTCATTGTTTTCACAAATTTGCATTTTTGTTATTTACAGGAGGATGATAACGATATCGTTCTCAAAAGCTTGCATTTTTAGGCCCCTAAAACGTTGTTTAAATGAACAGCCAAAATGTTTTTAGTTGAAAACGGTGTTGTGTAAATGACCCTTGAGATATAGAATTCATGTAATAGGCTGATTTTATTTAATTTATAATAAATTATATTTAATGTACAACACCACCACATTTAGCAATTAATGAATATATCTAATTTGACATGATTTGACAAGTTTCATTCAGTTCTGTAGGATTTTCTAAAGACTTTTTCCACATCATACATCAGTGTTTCACATATATTTCATACCTTGTTGGTGTTTAATGATAATTTAATTCAGCCACAAATTGCAAATTACTTTTATTAGTGCCATCTGGATTTCATTACGTCTTTTCTAAATAAATTGGCCATTTAAAAATGTCTTTCTCAGTCAAAGTTTCAAGATAAATGAGAGACCTGTCCTAAAATATATATACTGTTAAAAAAATATTGGGACTAGATTTAAAAAAAAAATAAAATAAATATATATATATATATATATATATATATATATATATATATATATATATATTATTCAGCAATGAAAATAAACTGATCAAAAGTGACAGTAAAGATGTTTAAGTTGTTACAAAAAAAACTAGATAAATGTTTATTTCTATCTTTCTATGTATTCATCAAAGAATCCTGAAAAAATGTATCATTACAGTTTTTATATATATATATATATATAAGTGAACTGTAAATATACCTCACTGAGTAATGGCAAACTTTACTGATTTGTTTTCACCCTGTTCATTTTGTAAATAATTGTTAAATTAAAGTGGTAAAACATTTATAGAATTTTTTTTTTTTTTTTTTTTTTTAAATTACACAGGCTAGTGCTAAATTACATCTAGCAGCTTGGATTAATTAAGGCAACAATTTTCCATTGAAGCTTTGCTAAAGAATCCATCCAGTGGATCTTCAGGATTGTAGTGGCTCGTTAGAGCGGCCGCGGCTTGCCAGCGTGACTGGCTCAGATATAAAGAAGGCCGAATGGAAAGGGTCCATCAGTGGTCTCCTGTCTCTGTAGGTTGGCTTTCCTGCTGAGGAGACAGCACAGCATGAGGCATCACAGGCATGGGAAGGATCGATGGAGCAACGTGAGAAAAGCTTTAAAGAAAAGTTTCTTCAGGCGCCTGTAACGTCGAGCCAGCTGCTTGATCTTCGACCCAGTGGAAACTGCAGTGCTGGATACTGCTATGTCTCCATATGGCCATGAGGGTGTATGTTGCATCTGGGAGAACACAGATATCTTGTTTGTTTGCTATTGTTCAGACGGCTGACTGTTGGTACAGTACATTTTACAGCCTGTAGGCTTGTATCATATTATACTTTGGCAATTTTGAACTACTATATAGTAGGCAAAAAACAGTATGTGACAAAAGAAGCATGTCCAAATTCACAGTACTCCTAAAAGAGTAGGCAAAATGTCCCCGGATGACCAACTACTTTCATTGAGATTCTGAACTGTGCATGCAATGGACATTTTATTATCCCATGAGGCCACGAAGAGAGGATTTGTGAATGGCAATGAAATGATGCAACTGACACTGGTAAGTCACATGATAATGACAACATGGCGAAAATCGCACATCTGTATAACTGTACAGACTACACACATTCATACTATATAGAACATACTTTTTTAGCATTCGTGAAGTGATTACTTGTATGATATTGTCATGAACTGATTACAGTAATCCTCATTTAAATAATTCCCACCCAAAGCATTTGCCAAAAAAGAAGGGAGTAGAGTGTTGACACTCGTGGTGATGGTATGTGACATGTCCGAAACACACAAGTGGTTGACCAATCACAACACACTGGTCCAGCCGACCAATCAGAGCACATTGCGCTTTTCAGAAAGATGGGCTTCATAAGCCTTGTTCAGACTCTCAGTCCAAATCCGGTTTTTGTGCATATCTGCATATATATCACATGAAATACAATTTTTACAAATCTGTTTTAAGCTACATTGTGGTTTGAAATCCTATTCAAATCGTATTTCTGTTTCAGTCTGTCCGCTCTGATCAGATTTTGCGTAGCTTTTGTTGCCTGTCACTTTGGCTACGTTCACACTGTTAGTGTGTTAGTTAGGATTTCAAACCACATGTGAATGTAGATCAAAACAGATTTCATGTGATCTTTGGCCGTTCAGACTTGCTAAATCTGATCGGATTTCAATCGGATATGCACAAAAATCAGATTTGGACTGACAGTCTGAACGTAGCCTTCCTCACGCCATGTAAAACTTAAACACGTCAGACTTTTTTTGTAGAAAACATGCTGAATGTCTTTGTAGAAACAAGGCTGTGTTGTGCGAAGTGCAACATCATTGCCATAGAAACCAATGTAGATATTCCATAAAATGAAAGAGCGCCACAGGACACACAAATTGGATCTAAACAGTTACAATACACACAGTGTGGACAGTCAAACATTTAGATCAGATTCCAATCGGATACACAAACAATCGGATTTGGGCTGACAGTGTGACAGTGGCTGACATAGTCATAGAGACTGGAACTAAACAGAGCATTACTGACGGACTGGGAAGAGAGATGCTGCAAAAATGTAAAATATGTGAAAAATTATTTTTGAGCATTGAATCATGAAAACCTATATACCCCCAAAACAAAATCAAGACTTTGTGAAATGGCATACTATGGCCTCTTTAAATAAAATGTCCAACTTTCCCTCATTTTGGCAAGAAGAGAGATGACTCAAAACCATCTTAAGTCTTTCGCATAAATCTTTCAAAATCCTCTAAAATGGCCTGTTCCCCTTGCTTCAGTACTTCTGTTTTCTGGTCGCTTTTTTTTATTTTTTATCAGTGTTTCCACACTCTCACTGGCCTGGAGCGTGATAGCGTTTGACTTGAATGACCGGCTGATGGTACACCAGAACCCTCTTCCCTCCGGATGACCAGCCCTCTGTCCTGGCTGAGCTCTGCACTGCTCACAAATGTCACTCGTACACTGAGCCTGCCAACTCTTTCATTAGCTAACATGACCTGGCTTCCATCACATGACAAACAACCCTGCAGGTCAGCGACCCCTCGCTAAAGATCTCCCACCTGCTCTGCTGTAAACAGACCCGCTGTGTGCACAAGTAATGATTATGAATCAAGCTGTTGTTTACATCTACAGCATCTTTTTACTGTCATTTTTGTTTTCTGTGAGCAACTGATGTGAAATGACTTGAAACTTAATGGGATAGTTCATCGAAAAATGAAAATTCTGTCATCATTTCATGTTGTTCCAAACCTGTATGAGTTTCTTTCTTCTGCTGAACACCAAAGATGTCATTTTTAAGAATGTCCCATTGACTTCCATAGTATTTTTTTCCATACTATGGAAGTCAGTGGGGCCCATCAACTGTTTGGTTATCGATTTTCTTCAAAATATCTTTTGTGTACAGCAGAAGAAAGAAATTCGTACAGGTTTGGAACAACTTGAGTGTGAGTAAAGTCAAAGACTATAGACGGTTCACTCCTATTACTTGTGAATGAGAGCAACTGCAATGCGCAATATGGCGTAATATGGTCCCGTCTTCTAAGTAAAAAAGACCAAACGCTGATTGGTAAAGTCATTGCATCACTGCAGCTGCCATTAGAAGCTCTTGTTCCCATAGAAGCCAGAGACTCACGCTTAGGACTGCACATACGAATTGGCTGGTCTAGCCTGAAAAATACGCTTTTTAACGCTATTTAAGCATATAAGAAATAACATTTATAGGACAGTTCATGTCAGATTTTGTTGCTGATTTGAAATATGTTATTTAATTGTGAGTTTGGCAAGCAGTTTTTGAGATTTCAGGATTCCCCCATTTAAATAGATAGAACTTGGTCTTGGATGCCCGAAATATGGATGTCCGGAGGCGTTGCAAATATGGCTGAACAGACTTTCCTTGAAAGGGACTTTGGTAAACAACTTGAGTGAAAGTAAATGATGACAGATGCACTATCCCTTTAAAGTCTTAATACAGTGTCCAAAATTAAAGACTTAATTGTTTGACGAGTGCAGTTTTCTTTATGCTAATGTATTTCCTATTGAAACAGGAATTTTGGCTGGGACATATTAAAAAAAACTTTCCACTTGCTGGTGGCAAGTGGTATTATGGGGAGGGACATTCTCATTGTAAAGAGAATTCGATTGGTCTAGTTCAGAATAAGTCACCAAAATGAGTTTTTTGTGTTTTTTTGAAGAAAGAAATTTCAAATGTGTAATAAAATTAATTTAACAAAACGTATGTAAAAAGAAATATCTCATATACTCGCCCTTGGCAGGTGTGACAGATTTAAATCAACAGCAAAACTCTTTCTATACACGCTTTTACTTTCCTCTAATTACAAACATCTGCTGAAATTGCTGTGAATTTATGACTGTTTTTGCCTTCACTTCCATAATAAACAGTAAACGTGTGGACAGATCATTCATTTTAATTAGCAAAAGTTTACATGCAGCATGATTTATGTTTCTGAGTTTAACATCGCCATCAACTGCTCTCTTGACTGTTTGCCGTTTTAAATTACCAGAGTTGGCAGGCAGTTCAGACCAGTTGTGTGTGTGTGTCTATGACTAATACCACAGATACAAACAGCGGTGCGGCGGAAGCATTTTTCTTCCACGCTCCCCACATTATGAGGCCTCTTCACCAATTCAAGAGTCTAATCTAATTTCCCTCAGACTTGTAGAGCGTGAACAAGCCGCTGTGAAGCTTGGCATCTGAAGACGGTCTGGGACAAAGACTCTGAAAATAAACATGTACGAGCATGTCTACATGTCTTGTCATCAGTGGCCATTGATCTTATGTGTTCCTGGTATGAAAGCGGCAGAAAGTTTCCTTGAAAAGTTTGATTAGTGGAGATCAATGTACTGGAGGAGTCTAGCGGCCTCTAGCGGTCAAGCAGTTTACTACAAACTTGACCAGAAATGTACCCCACCTATCAGATATCTATATGGTCAAAACCAGAATATGCTCATTTTGATTCCGTATGTCTATGTTTTTACCTCACAATTTGCTTCCAATATGGATTCTATACAGATTCTGTAATGCTGTGAGACTACATGAATAAAACAGCGAGATGAAAGAATACTCCGACCAATTTCTTCAGATACGACAAGCTATTTTCCCTGTGTTTTACCATGATAGATCCGTGTACAAGCACACCTGAGACCCTGGTGGTTGACATTCCATTCCACAGCATCCAATATTCCCTTTTGCTGTCAAAAAAGAAAAATAGACTTGCTCATATCACATGATTTGATATTTACTCTCCCGAACATGCAACTCACCCCTGAACTTTTTGTGTCTGGCCTCCACAGGCTGAGATTTAAAACAGATCTCTTCTGCACCCATCGCCATAGTAACAAAATCTACCAATTACAGCTCAAACACTCCACTGCTTAGAGAGGGTTTACACTTAGATATCCCCTAATAAGGTCAGATGTGGAGAATATGAATATTTGCTCTCATATTTCTCTATGGCAGAGCCCCTGTTTTGCAAAAGAGACAGGCTGGTGATCAGGGATGGAATCAGCTCGGTAATAGATGAAGTGTGGCTGGAAAAAAAATCCTGTAGGGCCCGGTATGTTACATCACTGCTAATGGCTTCTGCCCTGATGGCTAACAAAATTAAGAGTACATTAATTAGGTGCATTCATTAAATGAAATGAGTCTACTCATATAAGTAGAATTTGGGCAGTCAATCATTCAAATGTTGTTACTTTATAATGTCTAAATCATGTTTTAATCATTGTTTTTGTATTTTTCCTGAAGTTTAAAACACACAAGTGACTTTATTATAAAATCAAAATCAGATTTGCGTGAAGACAAACAACAGGTACTTGAGTCCCAAAAGAATGAATTTTAATGATTCAATCCAAATATTACGGCAACCAAAAACAAGAAAATAAAGCTGAAATACATGCTCCAAACAATGGCTTTGTAAGCAAAGTAAATCCTCTCCCAATAAAATATTTATATATTTAATAACAAAGGAACTTACATCAGTGGAAGCGATTAAATATATCAAAGAACTTTGTTTTTAACTCATCTTACATGAGGCCATTATGCAAAACAATACAGAGCTGCAAATCTTTGTACATCTCTAGGGACCGACAACATCAGGGAAGTTTCCCAAGTTCAGTCCAAACTATTATGAAGGATTTTGAATTGTAAGAAGAGAGTACATGGTGAGGGCTTTCCAGCAGGGTAACAGGGAAACAGATGAGTATGCACTGTACTGTAAAAATGCAGGGGTTTGGAACTAAGGATAAATCCTAGAACTCTGTGATTATGAAGACGGCATGAAATAAAGATGAGAAGGCTGTGGGACTTTTCATTATTGTGGGGATTTTTCACCGGCTATTTCTGTAGGCAACAAGCGAGACTTTTAACGATAAAATATTTAAATCATTCACAACTGATTCGTTGAAAACACTGATTCAGGAACAAAACAAGCGACTATCTTTACGATTGAGTCAATGAATCATTCACTCAATCGATTCACTCTGTCTTTAGGAGAACGCCACTGAATCATTCAGTCAAACAATTTGTTTGGATTCGATTCATTCAGAAACTCATTCATTCTGTTTGGAGATGTGCCATTTTAGTTTCAATGAGATACTATCTAATATAGTTTTATTAATATTTTGAATTAGTTTCTAAATTAATTTAATTTTTTTATTTTTAGATTTTCCATTTTTGTTGTTTTTTGTTATTTTTATTTTCATGTCTATACAGTTTTTATTTTATTTCAGCTTTAATTTTAGTTATTTTAGTACATCAAGTTGTTTCAGTATTTATATTGATTTGTAACCAACGAAGAAAAAAAATGCATAATATGTTGCTTGAGAAGGGTACTTGTGCTGTGTTTCTTTGAAATATATGGCATTTGGTTTAGTATTTTGTTATACAATGAAATATTCACATATTTAGAACTGTGGCTTAAAGTGTTAGTTCACCCAAAAATTAAAATTATGCCATGATTTACTCACCTTCAAGCCATCCTAGGTGTATATGACTTTCTTCTTTCAGTCAAACACAATCTGAGTTATATTAAAAAATATTCTGGCTCTTCCAATATCCATATTTATAACTTTATAGACTATATTCACTAGATTCTGGTAACGGCCATCCGCGTGTTCACGAGAGTCAAGTTACAGCGTATAACGCAGGATGTAGGAATAGCGTAAGCTTAGGTGAGAGTAGACGACTATAGGGCTGGACAGCAAACTCCAGCTCCTCCAACATTTCTATTTAAAACTTCTCTTTTTTGACTATTTCATGACTGGTGTTTTGTTTTGCTCTATCTATGTGCTTCCGTGTTCATTAATACGTCATGTATCAGGCCCAATATGTCAAGTTCACTCTTCTGCTGGAATCGACTCACAAACGGAAGCCAGTGATTTTACTTATAATATATAGGTATTTTTCTTACATAAATGCATCACTTAAATTCAGAAGGCCTTTATTAAACTCCCAGAGCAGTATAGATTACTTTTATGATGGATGGATGCATTTTTTTTGGGCTTCAAAATATTGGTTGCCATTCACACCCATTATAAAGCTTGGAAGTGCCAGGATATTTATTAATATAACTCCGATTGTGTTTGACTGAAAGAAGAAAGTCACATACACCTAGGATGACTTGAGGGTGAGTAAATTATAGGATTATTTTCAGTTTAGGGGGGAACTATCCCTTTAAGTGTCCAAATATTTTTGGGACCACTGAAATATAGATATGGAAATGTGGATAGATAGATTAACAGAAGTACTAAATAAGGGCTTAATTTGTGAGGTTAGAAAGGTCGAAAGAAGGAACATGGATGGCATCTGTTTTGTTAAATGATTTGTCCTCCCAATCATGCTCATCTTAAGCGATGAGCACAGGAATATTCATGGCAGTGACTGTCGCAGTGAGGCAATGAAGGGCCCTTCTGTCTTTCATTACATGCACAACAATGAATTCATTGGAATTATTGTGGAAGCATGACCTTGACTTTCACCCCTGTGTTCATTACTGGCAGAAGCAGGGCCCATGCTCAGAGATTATTTCACACTGTATAAGAGAGCAAGCCAGAGTGGAGCGCACAGACCCCATCAAGAGGTGGCGGGCTGCAGAAAATGAATATGAAATGCAAAGGCAATTTCCTTTTGGCCAGATGGGTGACTTGGTATTCCTGACGAATGTTAGGAGATCAAGAAGTCCTATTAGCGCACTCTGATAACAACCCGGTGCATGAGAGGGAGGGGTTGACATTCTGCCAGAGTTCCTTTTACAAAGAAAAGCATTGCAACAGAGTATACCTTTGCTAAACGTTTGTTTATCTGTTCCCTCATAGAAAGGTACAGCCAGCATTTTTTGCAAAAAAAGGGAGCTTTTGCCAGAATATTGACAATAAAATTCTTGTCTTGAGCAAAGACTGACTTGAGAGTCAATATTCATTTAATAAGGCATTGGTTGGTTGCTTGAGTTGGGCTTCTTAGTGCCAAGGTGATATCTATCAAATGCCAAGAAGAATATAAACTGTAGGGGAGGGGAGGGATCAGAATGAGGGACACAGGCAACAGAGGACCTTTCATGGACAGACTCCCAGACGGAAGCTATTCCCCATCTCTTTAGAAAGTGTAATGAAGGGAGACTGAATCAAAGAGGTCCAATATTATGCCTGACCAAATGGATTGCCTTTGCAATGAACAAACTGGGGATGACGATAAAGAGAGCTTGGAAATACTATGTTTTCTCTTTTTTTCTCTCCTCAAGATTTTGGCCCTGACAGCACTGCTGCTCAGGTTTTGGCCCGGGGCCCTTAGTAAAGTCATAATCTGTCCACCTAATCATTGTTGAAGCTCAATTTACCATTGTTCTCTGCTTATGTTTTCCGTAAGATTCGCTACATCCTAAGTGAATAAATAAGACCAAGTGCACACTACAAGACAGAAAGTTTTATGTGACTCGTCATAGTGTGTCTCACAAATGCATTTGCAATATGCACACACTGTAGGCTATGATCTGTTTTGTTGTTGTTGTTGCAAATAGTTGCAGACTTAAAGTGACAGTTCATCCACAAATGAAAATTCTTTCATTATTTAAAAAATGTAGGGTAAAGTCCAATTCATATTGCATCAGCAGATGCCGACCAACAGCAACAGACACTTTGTTGGGTTTTGTCTGATCAGTGTTTGACCCCACTCGGTCGGCGTCTGTTGGTGTTGGTCCGTGCTTGTTTTTGGTGAACATATTAGTGTTTGTCGGGTCGTGAAATGTCTGAAAAGTGACATAATGCAATCTGAGCATTTGCATTTCAGAGCTTTTAGCAACAGTTTAGGTTTTATGGATTGAACTTAAAGGGTTAGTTCACCCAAAAATGAAAATTATGTCATTAATTACCCTCATGTCAATCCAAACCCGTAAGACCTTCGTTCATCTTCAGAACACAAATTAAGATATTTTTGATGAAATCCGAGAGCTCTCTGACTCCTGCATAGACAGCAATTTAATTACCACATTCAAGGTCCATAAAAGTAGTAAAAACATCGTTAAAATAGTCCATGTGACTACAGTGGTTCAACCTTAATTTTATGAAGTGACGAGAATACTTTTTGTGCGCAAAACCAAAACCAAAATAACAACTTTTATTTGGCAATTTCATCTCTTCCCTGTCATTCTCCTAACCAGGAAGCGCTGAATGTAAACAGCGTTGGAGACTGACAGGGAAGAGACGAATTTGTTGAATAAAGTCGTTATTTTTGTTTTTTTTACACATAAAAAGTATTTTTGTGCACAAAAATTGCTCTCATATTTCATCAAAAATATCTTAATTTGTGTTCTGAAGATAAACAAAGGACTTACAGGTTTGGAACGACACGAAGGTGAGTAATTAATGACAGAATTTAAATTTTGGGTTGAACTAACCCTGTAAATTTACATTAAAAACCTGTTTTGTAGATTTATAATACACTGACAACCACCAAAAAACATGAGTGATAATGAGAAAACCACATGATGAATCAAAGCTCATCACAAGTAGCTTTTCTACAAGATGAGATCAAAATATATAGAAGGCGCACAGTGTCATGCAAACAAATGCAAAACACCATCATGGTAACATACTTGACACTAAACTAATGCTATTAACATTAATTTATAACCCTAATATATACAGAATTTTCATTTAAACTGTCCTTTTCAAAACATTCAATGGTAAACAAGCTTTTTTGTGTGTACACTGGGTTTAATAAAACAGGAAAGTGTGTTTTGGGGTGGGTTTGATCACCTTTGTGGATCTACTAATAAACTAGCATCCATAATGACATTAATTGGTAATATATTTTACTCTACAGGCAACAATATTTACTTCTCTGATGTAGACAGATATTGATTCTCACAGGGGAGAAGCTGCATCACTGAACGACTTCTTACTAAGGGGACAAGGCTGATGAAGCTGTCCTGGATTACCCTGGCTTGCCCCTGTTGTCTGGTTGAGACAAAGTGCACAGACATACTGGCAAGTGATAAACAGTATGACTGTTTGCAAAGGTCTAAGAGAGTGTGATCATCTGCATTACCAGTTAAACTAAGGCAGCAAGCTGTGAATGCCTTCAGGGCAGACAGTGGCAGCGCTAGGCTGAAAGATAATTCAGATTTGTTTTGCACACATAATCAATGCTCTTATATGCAATTGACTCATACTGGGTCATTTTATGCAAGAGGTGCCTTTGCAAGTTTGATAAGATGATTTTTGAAGTACATTTTATATATTTTAACACTTCTATTAAATATAGCAGACATGTCCTTGACTTCAAAAGAATGAAAATGTCATTGTGACTTTTTTTTTTTTTTTTTTTTGATGAACAAGTAATTACTCAATGACATGGAGATGTAAATTCATTCAACTACAATGTAAATATATGGCTCATTGACGAATAAGGTTTTTAAAAGTGTAAAAAAAAAACATAATGGAGATATAATTAATTTTGAAGTTTTATTAAGTGTTAACAATGAGATTATGTGGTTTTTATAATCAATTAACACTGTCATTTTTGTCATGTTTTACAAGATGGACAAAATTTGTCACCAAAAAGTCATTCGGTTTAACCAAATTTTACAGAATTACACTTTTGGTTATACCGAATCACAATATTTTCAAACAATGCTAACAGACTGATATCTAGTTAGCAAGCAAAAGGACAATCAAACATTTTATGCTTAGTACAAGTTTTTAAAATATTACAACATTTTCCATGTTTTATAACGGTTGTACCGAATGACCTGATGAATTCTGAAATATAGTTAAAAGAGAGTTAGTTAATTTGCTTCATGACCATGTGGTCCTTTGCAGGTGTCTGAATGATGTCACATCCTGTCACATGATACTGACCCCATGACTTGATCCAAAATGGTCCCTTTATATTGGTTACTCCGAATGACATCAATGAAATTAATTTTTCTGGACATTCTTTCTCATAACAAAGCAATGACTTCTACACATAATTTTAATACCATTTTGCACTATGTTGATATATGATGTTTTAAAATCAAGCCAGAATAAAAAATATATACATTTATTACATTTTAAGATATTTTAATCACAAATGAAATGGCTATATTGGCCTTTGGACGGTTAAACCGAATGACCTTTTGACACTTCAAAATCTTTAAAATACCTTTATATGTAGCAAAATATAATTAAAACCTTTTGGATTCAATAAAAGAGATATAGTTGTACTACCTTACATACTTCAGATGTCATATCTTTGTTTTTTATTATTATTAAGGCCTTTGGACAAAAAAAAAAAAAAGACCCGTCACATCACTGACCCATATACACAGAGATAATGAATACTAAATGCTTCTTTTTATTTCCATATATTTAGGTTTTTTTTATTATTATTATTATTAAAATGTGCATGTATGCTACAAGTTGGTAACACCCAGGAAGGTACAGGCCAAAAAAAAAAAAAGCTTTGCCATCACAGGAATAAATTAAATTTTTTAAATTATTTAATTATTTATTATAATCTGTATTTATATTTTACAATGAGACTTCTTTGTATTACAGCAACCGTGTTCAGAACTGATACATGTAATTGATTTAGTCCCCCTAACAGTCTCCGTGTGAGAAACATACACTTCCCTTGCTGGAGGTGGTAATGAAGGTGCTAACGACAAACTTTTATAACATGACATGTAAGCGAAACCGCGGAGGATAACAAGTTGTCATGAGTATTTTTAGGTGTTTTTCTCATTTCCTAGTGGTAATTGAAATTTTTGCAACTCTGTGTGCAGTAAAATTTCCCTCAAGACCCACAGAGTTACCACTTTAAAGATACTGTAAATGGCATTCAATTAAAACTCCTGCACAACAAGGCAGTCATTATAGAACCGTTTCAAAAGGGAGTCATTAAATTAAATCTGGTAAATGTCACTTAATGTACACTCAAGCACAAATCACTGAATTAGTCATATCCTAACGGCATTGTGGTGAGGTGCTCCGAGGCAAAACCAGACTTTAAAAGATGTGTAAATCAGGATTATGAGATAACCATGTTTTTCTCTTTTTCTGTGGAAATTAATGTGAGTCACAGTCAACAATGTTATATCACACGGATATTTGCTGATAAATCTGCTGTATTACCATGAAGTGTCGAAGCGACACCAATCACATTATCTCCCTCATATTACATTCATGACATACAAAAGCGCTGAACCCCGGGGCAGTCATTAACCATTATACGGCCATTCATCATCCTGATTTTGCATTGACCAAATGGATTACAAATGTTCTCTCTGTGTGCATGCAAAGCGTTAACCTTCTCCTTGGCTATACTTCCTCGTCCTCAATGGCCTCAGTAAAATGGCAACTTCACAAGCCTTAATGATGTCACTGAAGTATCACTTGTCATTTGTAAGTGATGAGTCTCCACACAGTTCAAAGGAGATTGATGATTTTGCCACTACTGCAGTAATGCAAAAGGTCACACCAAACTGACTGCACCAAGTTTGCCACACGTCTTTAAAAGTGAAGCCAAAACATTTTCATCACCCCCCCTAGTGGCTGGCTGCAGTATAGGTCACAAACCACGCCCTCTCCATGTAATCAAATGAGATGCTAGCCAAAAAAAAAAAAAAAAAAAATTAAATTACACTTCATATATATTTTTTAGAAGACAGTTTCTTTAAATTTGGGGTAGTTCTGGGATATTTTGGCTTCATTTTTCTACATTGGAAGAAAGTTGTCCATCTTTTTTTACAGACTATGGTCTGCACCATGAGACTGGCAGGCACTGCAGTAGTTTTGTGTGCCATTTTCCATGAATATGGTATTATCTTGTCATTTAAGACAAGATAATAATTCTCACAACCAAAAAAAATATGCTTCTAATGCTGTTTAAAAAAAAAAACGAAAACGAAAAAAGTTTTTTTTTTTTTAACTCAAATTATTATTACTGCATTTATCAAGTAAGTGAAATTCATTTAAACCTTTTTTTTTTTTTTTTTTTTTTTTCCAGGAACCAATATTAACCAATATTTGTTCCTGAACTATTTGGTCCCCTTACTGAGTGATAGCATTAAATAAACATTTTCTATGGGTATAATATAAGGTATAGTATCCACTGGTATAGGCACAGTGCATTAGAAATCCCAGATGAAATGCACAAAGAATGAGTTTTATTCTGTCTCTGATATCAAACACTTACATGAGATAGAGGTATTTCCCTAGCTTACATTTTAAACAATCTCAGATCAAGTCAACGGAATCAAGTATGTGCATTTTGTTAAAACAAAATCAATTCATTCAGCTAGAACTGAATCTAAAAAGGCACAAGACAGAGTAAGCTGCTCAGGGCTCTTTCTTGCCTTAGTAAGAACTCCCTCTTCACCCTTCGCAGGGGTTTAAAGCAGTAACTTTAATTCATGTTGGCCGTCTGCGACTCAGCTCAGTTTCATAATGGTTAAAGCACTTATCTTCCAGCCATTGGTCCATCTGTCCTTGCTTCATTACCTCTGTCTAAGCCACAGTCCATCTCAAATATCTCTATTTTGACACTGTAGATCAAATAGAGCCAGGATTTGGAGAGTTAGAAAGCTTACCTTTCAAATAAGTTAGACACCAAATGCAATTCAAGGCAGATAGTTATGTCATGTCAACCATTTGGCTAATGCTTGCTTTCATGATTTTCATAATGTCATATATATATATATATATATATATATATATATATATATATATATATATATATATGACATTATGAAAATCATGAAAGCAAGCATTAGCCAAATATATATATATATATATATATATATATATATATATATATATATATATATGTTGCATATGTACTCTAGTTCAGCAATAAAATAAAAGGTAGCTTGTTAACCTCATGAGGTTAATATACAATGGGGTTCAAAAAGACCAATTTTTTTTTTTTTTTATCCTCATTGCTTACACTGGACATACATCTAGAAATACTATAGAATCTAGGGTTATCACGGTACCATAATTCCAGTAGTCAATTCTTGGTACCATAGCAAAAACTGTTGGAACTACTTTATTCTTTAACTGTTGTAATAATAAAATAAAAAATATTAATTCAATTAAATGAGTTTATTATTTATGATGATAATAATTATAAGTAAACAAATTTAAACAACATGTAGCCTTCAAAAGTTTATAAGTAAATGGGTCATTGAAGAATAAGGTTTTTAAAAGTGTAAAAAAAAAACATAATAGAGATATAATTAATTTTGAAGTTTTAAAGTGTAAACAATAAGATTATATATTTTTTTTATAATCAATTAGCACTGCTTTTGTCAAGATGGACAAAATTTGTAACCAAAAAAGTCATTCGGTTTAACCAAAATTTCGGTTTTACCAAATGACACTTTTGGTTATACCGAATGATGATGTTTTCGAACAATGCTAACAGGCTGATATCTAGCTAGCTAACTAGTTAGCAAGTAAAAGGACAATCAAACATTTTATATTTAGTACAGGTGTCTGAATGATGTCACATCCTGTCACATGATATTGACTGCATGACTTGATCCAAAATGATCCCTTCATATTGGTTACTCCGAATGACATCAATGAAATTCATTTTTCTGGACATTCTTTCTCATTTTGCACTATGTTAATACATGATTTTATAAAATCATGCCTGAATAAAAAATATATTTATTACATTTTAAAATATTTTAATCATAAATGAAATGTCTGTATTGGCCTTTGGACGGTTAAACCGAATGACCTTTTGACACTTCAAAAACATTAAAATACCTTTACATGCAGCAAAATATAATTAAAACCTTTTGGATTCAATAAAAGAGATCTAGCTGTACTACCTAACATACTTTGGATGTCATATCTTTGTTTTTTTATTATTATAAAGGCCTTTGGACAAAAAATATATTATTTGTTTTGAGCAGTGGTGAACAGATTCTGACTAACTTAAACACCTCTGATTGGCCATTGCGTTCACACACTCAACAGATACATCTATGTCTGTGATCGGCTACAGTGATCAACACTTCAAAAACACATTGTAAATAGAAACCTTTGATGATCTTCACAGAGCACTTACACAGATACCCATGGGAGCGCTTGTTGGTTTATTTTATCCCAGATTTTTGGACCCCACTGTTTATTGACCACACCAGAACCACATAGAGTCTGTATGGTTCTGGTGTGGCCAGTAAACAGTGGGTTAGCCTAGGTTTACTACTTTAAATTTAATATAACAGTTAGATATAATGCAACTTTTATTTTTGGTCCGCAGACCTCAGTAAAGTTTGATTTTTGGCCCTTTGTTGTAAAAAGTTTGGGCACCTCTGTCATAGACAAACTCTTCCCTAACAAACCAAACTTTAACATTTTAACACAAGCAATGCTATTATAATAATCACATTGTTAAATAGTAAAGATAATAGTATAATTTCTTAATATTCCAGTTATGTAGTAAACTACAAAGACTGCAGGTATCCTTGGTTCCAACCAACCATGAACATGTAACTGTAATAGTGTCACGGGAACTATTTCTATCAGCTTCAAATAAATTCTATCAGCTACAATAAATGAGAAGGCACAGTCAATCAATGGAGAGAATCTCATCAGATATGAAAAGCAATTAAAAGTACCTGGGTCATTTCAAGTGAGCGAATGTTCCTGAATTTTAATGCCTCTTCTTTATCATCATGGATACCCCTAATAATAACTGTACAATATAACAAAAGCGGGATGCAGTCAGCTTCATTTCTCCCCTCAATACAATTTAGCTTTGTCATCCTTTCACTGACAACGACTGTGTCATTTATGTTTACTCGGTGGCGTTCATTCTAAAACTTAATCTGCGTGAAGTCTATCCGAAGGTACTGTTCATATTATGAAATTTATCTTCAGCTTTTGTTGTTGGTCCCAATGTTCCTTGGCTTTTCAGTTCAAAATTAATAGTGTGAGCTCAGAGGAATTACATGTCTCTAAAACGGTTTTATCCTTCTAGAGAAATCATTTTCAAACACAGCAATAAACTTCCTCACTGTGATAATATTGTATCCACAAAGCATAGTAAAGACGGATTACACCAGGATAAAACCACTCTGAAGTTTTCAAGATTGCTGTTATATTTTCCTTCAAATCAGTACATAAAACAGAAATTGAGCACTCAAATCATCCAACAAGTACCACGGTTGCCTGATTGGAATGCAGTTGAATTAAACGAAATAAAAGCGATCTGATGCACATTATTTGAGGTAGAATGAGAAAGAGCATCACACAGAGTGGATAAGTTAAAGCAATGTTTATGTGAACACTCAAGGGTTTTATAAGGTTAAAAAACAATTACACCCTCAGTGATCCTGATGATAGCCTGCATTGCCCGAGACAAATATATTTGGATTTCATTTTAACCTAAAAGGTTCATCATACATAGCACTTGCATAACAATCCTGTGTCAGAACATGTGTTCTTCCCTTCACAATATGCATGTCAAATGAGTAGGATGTCAAAATACTAAACATTCGTGATACAGTAATCTGCAATAATTAATATCACAGTTCAGTTCAGTTTCCTGTGTTTCAGGGTATGTTTTCATGACAACAATGTACTAAAACGGAACAGTTTTTCCTTTGCATTTTTACGACGACATTGTCAAAACGTTCCCCGTTAACACGGATCCACAAAAATGATTAAAAACGCTGTTTTATTCATGCCAGGCCAGTAGTTGGCGATGTCACTTCGTAAAGACACACGCTCCTATAGACTGAACACGTAATCCACATGCACATGACCACCATTTTCACAAATTCGCTTTTTTGTAGTTTAGACTGAGACAGTAACGATATCATTTTCAAAAACACGTTTTTTAAAAATTTTCAGACCCCCAAAATGCCATTGTCGCATAAATGAATGTCCAAAACGCATAAACAAGTTTTCTGTTTTTATTTGAAAACAGGTTGTTTTTCAAATCTCAGTTAGTTACCTTGGTTTTTCATTGATTATGTTATACACCTGTGGATTCTTTTCACTGATTGGTTTGTTTGATCTATTTAAGCCATGTTTCTTTCAGTTCATTGTCAGTTCTCATCACATTTCACCTGGTTGTTATGTTTGTGTTTCTAGTTTCTGAGTTCATTATAAATAAAATCCTAAACTGCTGCAATTAGATCTGTTCATTCATCTTCATTTTGTAACCCGGTGTGACAGTTGTTTAATTTTCCTTTTCTGTGCGCAGAAATGAACTGAATTCTTTGTATTACAGGAAAAGGAAAATACATCATTTGAGGTGTTTTATGAGCATTAAAGATTATGAACAAAGCCTATAATCAGTCTGTATTTCTTTATTCTTTGAAATCATCTAAGAATATTTCTGCCCTCATCAATCGCACACAGAATCTGAATTTAAGTAAGTTATGCAACATTTCATGGTAGTGGAATCGACATATCTAACATGGTTGCTGGAAAATGTATCAGTCAAAAGTACAGCTGCAAGTGTCAGTCAAGCAACTCTTTCAGTTATCTGTCATACAGACAGATTTTCTGTAAATAATTAAAAATTTCACAGGTAGTTTGTGAACTTTTTTTGGTGTAACAAAAAAGGTAATACAGTCAGTGAACTCATATTTTGAGTGCAATGTGACAAAATTAGAACCAATCCAAAGATATCTAAGGTTTAATGAGCAGGATTTTAGACCAATGAGATTTCACAGGGTGCTGGGAGATATGGTCAAAATATTATCAAAATAAATTGATTTTTCTTTTTTTTTCTTTTTTTTTTGTATTACAGGAAAAGAAAAAAAACACAATCTGAGGCGTTTTATGAGCATTAAAGAATATAAACAAGGCCTATAGACCTTATGCGCCAGAGAAACAAGCGCACAGCCATCTTTATAATATTGTCTTCGACTTCCTGTTTTTGCGGTAGCTCTGTATATTTCTATGGCATCGCTGTCGAAGTTTGCTGGTGAAATGGATTTACTTGAAGAGTTAACAAAAGTTATCATGATCACTGTAATGTTTAAAGCGGATTTCATAACAAATGCCAGTAGACTGGGAAGATCCATTCATCAATCCGTAAGATCTTACCTTCATGCTGTGGAAATACAAACCGGAAGACAGAACACAATGAGCTCAGCACTGAAAAGGGGCGGGGCTACGTAAGGTCTATAGTCAATCTGTATTCCTTTTTTCACTGAAAACTCATTATTTTCCTTAGCATGAAAATCAGCATTGCTGGAGGTTATTCTCATAAAGCTCAGTCATGGTGAAGAAAACATTTTAGTATTTCTTGACTGTAGTATTATATAGTTGAAGTTTTTGTGATGTAACTCTTTCTTATCAACTCTTTTCTTATCAGTTCTATTGATTTTATTATTATTTTCCACAAGTATTGAGGTAAATCTACCAACAGGCTTGAGAATGTGTGACCATAAGGCATGAATTGATTGTAGATGTTACATTTACAAATATATGAGTGAGTGATCCCTTACAGAACAAAAATATATGGGAATATACTGCAAAATATAATGTGATATATTACATAATACATTTTCATATATGGGAAACTAGTGCTTATATTTTTCAATATACTGCAATATATGCATTGACCATGTATAGCTATATATTGATACATATAAAATATTTATAAATAGTTTTATCCTTTATTATGTACATATATTGCACATACATGTTCCCATATAAATGGGAATGTATTGTACACACATATATACACACATTCATGGAATGAGTTACAATCAGTGGTTACAACAGACTTCTAGTTCCCAGCATGCTTTGCTTCTGACTGTTAAAAGAGAGTAAATGTTAAAATTGAGTGCTATTTCATGTGTTTTTCTCAATATTGATAAAAGGGGAGATCTGTTAGTGTTTAAAGTTGTATTATTTTGGAATTTAAAGGTAGAGCCTGAGGTTAGGTTTATGATTGGCTGAACACCATTAAGACTATAATAACGTTATTTAAAAAGTAAAGGCTGTGCATGCTATAGCACAGTGATAGTCTCTTTGGTAGAAACTTTAGTACATGCAGGTGTGCCTTTGTTAACTTGAAAATATGGAACATTTAATATGTAAATTATTATAAAATATAAGAAATGTCTTACATAATATATTTTACCATATATGTGTTTATACTGCATGAGTAAATGCACTATATTATGCATGCAGTACCATATCTGATCACATATAAATCTATATATTATGAAGTATATTACTGAATATAAAATTACATACATTATGATATATTAGTAAATATATTATCACAAATTATGAAAAGTGGCAATTCCTTATGTATTATTCAGTATATTGTTATATATTTACGCAATTTATTTTTCTGTATATTTTCAAATATACTGTGATATACGTGTAATATATTGATCATTCATATATAGGGAAATATATTTTCCTTTTCATAAGGGATGCCACACTTTGCAGCATGGTTTCTGTTTAAAATGGCTTCTGATGTGTAGATAAGCATGAAAAATTGATTTTTTTGCTTTACCAAAAGTGTTCAAGTGTACCAGAAGTCTTTCTTCTCACATCAGTGATTTCTGATTAGTATCTTTACCAGGTTATCTGTATGACAATGTGTCATTAAATAAATAAATGTCATTGTAATGACCAACTGACTGTAGCCAATATTAGCCTATATTATCCAGTTCATTACATTAATTGATAAATAAATAAATAAACAAACATTATCCTTTTTATACAATACTAGCGCATGGAAAACTGTCAACATTCATGAAATGTCCACAAAATTATATTCAGTCATCGCAAGCCAACATCAGTTGCCCTCCATCCAATAAACATGCTGTTTATTATACAAGATTTATTTTCAAGGAAGGATTACTGCAGATGTTTGCTCATCAAGATATTTGCTCATTAGCATCATTCGCACATTCCTTACACATTGAAATTGAGAAATTGAGCACAGATTAGCCCAGTCAGTTTATTAGTGAAGCTTCAATACTAGTCAATCCGATGGATGCGTATAACACAGATAATAATGAAAGTGCTATAGCATATTTGCAAGGGTCTAGCTAAGAACCCAGAGTCTAATGTCCAGCATTTCAATAGCAGGACCTCTATTTAAATTCAGAGAAATGGAACCGAATGCAACCAGCAGGATTATTAATGATGTCAGTTTAGCCCTGGTGCAGCAGCGTACAATAAATGATATCCCTCCTTTCTAATTTATTCTGCCTTGGCTCCACAGTGGCCTGCTGTTTAACACAACATGGATGGATCTCCCCTGGCTTACTTACAGCCTCTAATAAAGGTCATTTTTACCTGCTGTATGCGGATTGAATTTGACTTGCCATTTTCCGCTCGCAACTCTCTGTGGTGGCGCGCTTCTGGGGGCACTAAGTGAAAATCGATAGCGCCAGCTAAATAAGGTTTAAATCAAGCCGTAATATCTATAATAATTCACCACACCAGTCCAAATTATCCAGCAGAGATTGTAACAGGGTGAAATATGATGAGAGTCAGTTTAAAATGGTCTCCCAGTCAGCAAGTGATTGGTATAAAATGCCATGGGAAGATGTTCGTACTGTTCAAACACCATGTGAGATGAGAGCAGAGTCCTCTGAATGAACACAGTCTCAAAGCCAGGGGACAGTTTGCTTCAGAGCTGCTTATCTAGAAATTGCATCCTATCAGCTCTCTGATATAGAAAAGTGCAGGATCCTGGCACCCAGAATCTAAATTTAAGTAAATTATGCAGCATTTGATGTTAGTGGAATAGACGTATCTCCAAAGTAATGGTGGCTGGATAACGGATTGCAGTCAAAAGAAAAGCTGCAAGTGTCACTCAAGCAACTTTTTTTCAGTTATCCATCCAAATCTTAAGGATTTCATGAACATTAAATTCAGTGTAACAAAAACAGGTCATAGGTGAACTCAAAGTCTAAAGTGCTGTGCAGCCTGACACAAAGAACGAGTCAGAAGGTATTTGATGTTTAATGAGCAAGAATATGAAATTTCACAGTGGGTGAGGGATGGGCGATATGGCCAAAATATTATCACATTTCATTCATTTTTTTTTTTTTTTTTTTAATATATATATATATATATATATATATATATATATATTTGCAAATTTTTTTTTAATTTATGATGACTATGTTTTTACAAATTTATCATCAAAAATGGTGGCTAATTAAATGAATTCATAAAACTTTTTAAATCATTCTTCTAAAAATGTAATCAAATTAAAATATAACAATTAATTTACACCTAAAAATATTTTTGCTGCACAACTTTTATACTATATAAATTAAAATAAGGATGACAAATATCTTGGTTGTATGATATTCCTTAAAATAATAACAAAAACAACTTTTTTTGCAACACACCTGATTGTGTAGATGTCTAAAACATCTAAAATGTTATTATCAATATCATAAATGAATTTAAAAATATATATATTATGGATACATTTTGATTTATCACACAGCCCTAGGCGAGGGTACCACTGATTTATATAGTTCTCTATATCTCTAGATCAGTGGAAAGTAGCCTACCTAGAAACTAACTGACAAAGGCTGCATTTAGGCTACGTTCACACTGCAGGTAAATGTGGCCCAAATCTGATTTTTTTTTTTGCCCACATGTGACTCATATCTGTTTTCTCCATGACAGTGTGAACAGTACAAACCATATGGAATCTGCTCTTTTCAATTCCGATTTGTGCCACTTTCATATGTGGTATTAAATCCAATACAGGTCAAGTCAAGTCAAGTCACCATTATTTATATAGCGCTTTTTACAATGTAGATTGTGTCAAAGTAGCTTTACAGTGATAACTGGTACATTATTTTGGCTGCACAGCAGCTCGTAAGGAATAGTGTCAATGCAGGCAGATCAAAGCACTGTTGAATATCAAATGTCAATTGTCAAGTGTCCCCAACTAAGCAAGCCAAAGGCGACAGCGGCAAGGAACCCAAACTCCAACAGGTGACATCAGGTGGCAAACAGGTGTTAAAATGGAGAAAAAACCTTGGGAGAAACCAGGCTTAGTCGGGGGGCCAGTTCTCCTCTGGCGAACAGTGCTTTGTTACGACTCAGGTTGCTATCATAAGTCAGATATGATCGCAACATTCAAAGTGTTTAATTCAGTTCCATCCATTTGAGGATCGTATTCATCACACCGGTATGGACGGTTGTTGAGGAGATGCGCCACTGGTTGTCATGTTGATGAGGCCTTCACAGTGGATGATCTAGTTGACTCAATCTCTGCTGATACTTCAGGGCTGTGTTGTGGTTGTGTCATGGTGCAGGTCCTCGATCTCACCCGGATACGGCCCGGATCCGGCTGACTACAGTAAACCTCGGGATAAACAGAAAGACTAATATTAGCGTAGATGCCATTCTTCTTCTGATGTAACGAGTACATCTGGTGTTATTGGAAGTGTTCCCGGTTCCGGCTGACCTAATTTATGCAGCCTAATAATCCTTTAACGGATTTGAAAAAATAAATTGATAATGTGTTATGTGTATGCCAGGTTAAAGAGATGTGTTTTTAGTTTAGATTTAAACTGACAGAGTGTGTCTGCTTCCCGAACAATGCTAGGAAGATTGTTCCAGAGTTTAGGTGCCAAATAGAAGAAGGATCTACCACCTGCAGTTGATTTTGATATTCTAGGTATTATTAGCTGGCCTGAATTCTGAGATCGTAATAGACGCGAAGGACTATAATGCATTAAGAGCTCGCTCAGGTACTGGGGAGCTAAACCATTTAGTGCTTTGTAGGTAATTAGCAAGATTTTAAAATCAGGTGAGATTATATGTAATGCAACCGCAGCGTGAACAGTCATATCGGAATTCATGCAATTTTTACATCACTCAAGATCAACATTCATCACAATTCTGCGCTCATGGGAGTCTATTTAAAGATTTTACATACCCAATGTTATCAAGACAGTTGCGAAATGTAGTCAGTCATACAAGCAAAACATAAGGCCTCGTATCATAAAAGTTTTAAAACTCTGCTTTCTTTTGTCACATCATTGTCTTTATTTTTCATATTGCCTGTGCATAATTTCGCTGCCTTCCGCAGCAGATCACACTATAAATAAACTTTAAACGCTAACTTTAATGCCCTCAGTATTTACTTCCGTATGACAGCATGCTGTCTGTGTTGCCAAGTCCGCGATTTTCCCAGAGAATTGGGTTACTTTTTCACTGTTGCCATGGGTTGTTGTGCAACTCCGTGTGCTGAAGCAACTGCAGTAACGCTGCATTCACACGGGGTGTCGGCATCAGCGCTTGACGGAGGGCGTGTCTGAAGCTTGCGCTGACGTGACCATCATAGTGACAACAGCCAATCGCATTACTTTCCGGTGTTGCATGAACGCAATTGGCTAGCATCTGTGATCTGATTGGCCGACGCCTGCGTTGGCACTTGAAAAGTTCTGCCACAAGCAATGCGAGTGAAGTGACGCAACGGAACCCACAATTCAGTTCGGCAATGCATGACGTCACCCATTCAAAGTGACGTCAGCGTAACGTGTGAACGCAGCGTAACACGTTATTTAACCTCCGGAACGCGATTTTTACTGGGATAGCCCACGGAACGCAATTGGCCTAGTTTTGAGAAGCAATTGAGTGGTAAAAACCTGGCAACCCTGTTTGTATCGTTCTTTTGTGCATGCAGGTCAGTTCAGAACTATGATCTGTTCACGCTGGAAATCTGATATTGGCCACATTCAAAACAACAATGTAAACAGCTATACATAAAAAATTTTTTTTTTTAAAAATCAGATCTGAGCAAAAATCAGAAATCAGAATTGAGACATATCTTTTTCGCCAACACTTGACCCAGTAAAATTTGCACTTTTTATTTATATTTTACTTTTCTTTTTTCGATTTTCTATTCTCTTTCTCCATCTATTTGCGTATATATATATTTTAAAAAAAAACAAAAAAACAACAACAACAACAAAAAACCTTGCTACGAGCACTTTACTGATGAAACTGTGACTTGACACGGCACTTACATACTGTTGTACTCATGTTGATCTGATTGCTTCTACTATTCTCATTTGTAAGTCGCTTTGGAGAAAAGCGTCTGCTAAATGACTAAATGTAAATTAAGGATTGCAGTATGTACGTAGCCTTACATTACATGGTTCAAGTGACCCAATTCCGATGTTTTCCTTCCATGTGGCACACATCGGATATGCCCCATGAACGTGTAAGCAGGAAAAAAGCACACAGATTCTGATATTCTCAGATAAGTTTGAGGCCTCATTCATGGAAAAAAAAATCTTATATGAATCGGATACCTCCATTTGCATCTTCCATGCAAGCAGACAGATCGGATATTCCCGTCAACGCGAGTCATACGTCTCTGAAAATGTGACGGTGGTGAAAGACGTCAACTTAAGTGGACACCAGCCGCATAACATGACTCTTTTCAATGGTGCAATGGAGGACGAATGCTTAACCGACTTAAGAGACCAATGTTTTGCTGACCTTTAAAGATGGTGCGGAAAGCAAAAGACTGTATTATCATTTCATCTGTGTCATCGTACCATTTTTATTTCCTTTTCAGCCTAAATGTTTCCGGGTCAATATCTTGGGTTGTTTCACCAAGTGTATAGTGTAAATGCAGATATTGGTATGGGTCACAAAAGATGATGTAAGCTGTAAACACAAAACAAAACAAAAAAAACAAATCGGATACAGTCAACAAATGCAGTGTAAATGCAGCCAAAATGTCCTTGTCGAATCTAAATACGAAAGGTGTAAATAGCCAGCTGCAGTTCTATCAACATTGAAAGCAACACAATGTGTGTTCATTCTTCTAAGATCTGTCACTGCCATTTTACACTTTACTAAACCTATAGAATGCAATCTGCTTCAAATGAGCTGTACTCTGACTCTACATATATCCCACAGAGCCAATTAAAATGCCCGAACTCTGATGGAAAGAGAAATGATGGCAGAAAAAAAAGAGAGTTAGCACACCTCAGGTTCTACGAAAATACTACGTGACCAATTTTCACAAACAGACTACATCTTTTTGCTCCATCAAACACGAGCCGGATCTCAATATAAGAGAACAAGAATGATGGATGCCTGCATCTCATGTTGAGACGGAGGGCAAAAGGAAGAAAAGAAAAAAAAAAAAATCCTTCTAAAAACACGTTTGTCAACAATAGCAAAAGCCTTCACGGCTAACCAATCCCCTCTCAGGAATCAAGGCCCATTGAGATCTCTAAATACTTCTCTCCAATCTGATCCCTAAGCAATCGATGAAAAAGCAGACGTCGTCTTTGATATTCGGTCTTGGAAGGCTTCTACTCCCCCTCGTTCATACCTGTCTGTCTTGGGCTGGACTGAGGGGATGTGAAGTAGATGGGAGGGGAAGCGAGCTCTGAAGTAAATGCCTAATGAGTTTAAAGCTCACTTTGTACTGCATTTTTCTACTTTTAAAAGCCTCCCTAACAGATGCCAGTGGGGACCGCAGTCGCTCCGCAACAGACTCCTGCGTAAATAACAGCTTACATAGAGGAATGAGACTCAACAGAGCAGAATAAACATTTGCGATAATAAAAGATAATGATAATGAGTTCATTATAAGCCCTCCAATAAACAGCCTTTCTGAAAAACTGTCAAGAGAAGAGAGGGACATTGTTTGTAAGATGTTAGATGTAAAGCATTTGCAGTGGGGAGGGTTGATTAAGCTTATCACTACACATCTAAATATTGAAACAGTTGTCATGAAATGTGTTTGATTGTCTTAGCAATGCTTGAGTGATTGTAGAAAAGGACGGAAATAAGGTTTACATGGCTACAAAACTAATGCACAATTACAGCTATTGCATTTGGACAAATATCAAAATTAGTCTGCTTTTGTAATTTTAATGTGTCCTTTATGTGCTTAGAAAACGGTTGCAAAATCTAGTACATTATATAGATTTTTTGAACCAAACCTCTAATGAATGCTTTCTTTAAGCCGCAGCTAATTTAAAATGAGTAACCTCACCTTTACAGCATCCAATTAATGCAGTAATGTCAGGGAATTATTTAGAGCGTTGATATAGTTTTAATGTAAGCAGAATTAACCTATTAGAGATCCCTAAATGAGAGATTTGTCCATGCAGCCAGATAATTATCTGAGTCATGAGAATGTATAGGAACTTTGGACCTCATTACTCCCTCCACTCTCACCGTTTGCCCTTTTACTCTCTGGACTTTATTCCCCTATTGGTCTCCCTTTAGTGCACAACAATAATTTAACCTTTTATTAACTTGGAATGGCAGAATATGGGAAAACAAAATGTTTGCATCTTATCTGAAAACTTAAATGGATAGTTCACCCAAAAATGAAAATGACCCCATCATTTACTCACCCTCAAGCCATCCTAGGTGTATATGTCTTTCTTCTTTCAGTCAAACATAATCGGTTTTATATTAAAAAATATCCTGGCTCTTCCAAGCTTTTTAATGGAAGTAAATGGTACCCAAGATTTTGAAGCTCAAAAAAGCACATCCATCCATCATAAAAGTAATCTATACGGCTCCAGGGGGTCAATATAGGCCTTCTGAAGCAAAGCGATGCATTTTTGTAAAAAAAAAAATATCCATAATTACAACTTAGTAAACCTTAATCACTAGCTTCCGGTAATGGCCATTCGCGCATTCACAAGAAAGTCAAGTTTCGGCGTATGGCGTATGATGTAGGAGTAGAGTAAGCTTTGGTGAGAGTTGACGCCTCTCGCGGTTCAAACAAATAGGGCTGGGCAACAAACTCAAGCTTCTCCGACATTTCTCTTTAAAAAATTCTCATTTTAGACTTCTAATTTGTGAAAACAAGTAGAACACCGTGTTTTGTTTTGCTCTATCCTCTGCGCTTCCTCGTTCGCCAATATGTCAATACGTCAGAGGTCACTCTTCGACCGGAACTAGACTTGCGTACGGCCATTACCGGAAGCCAGTTATTATAGTTTATAAAGTTATAAATATGGATATTTTTCTTACAAAGACACATCACTTTGCTTCAGAAGGCCTTTATTAAGCCCCTTGAGCCACATGGATTATTCTTATGATGGATGGATGAAAATTTTTGGGCTTCAAAATCTAGGGTACCAGTCATTCCCATTATAATGCTTGGAAGAGCCAGGATATTTATTAATATAACTCTGATTGTGTTCATCTGAAAGAAGATAGTCATATACACCTAGGATGGCTTGAGGTTGAGTAAATTATGGGATAATTTTTGGATAAATTATCCCTTTAACATTACAATTAGAGCCACGCCAAAAATACATCTTATTGTCATTCTGTATCTTCCTTTCACTTCTCTCATGGCCAGTAAGGTCCTAATGTTTTTTTTTTTTTTTACTTTATTATTATTATTATGAAATTCACTTTCTGCAAATGAAAGTGATAATAACAAAAGTTCAGAAAAATACAAATAATGCTAATTTATAAATCTAAGTCTGTGAAAAACATTATTTCAATGTATATGCAAATGCCTGTGTCATTTCATTTGTTGTTTCCTTTTTTTAGCCTTAAGCTTAGTATATGACTTGTATTCTTATCTGACTACCTGTCCTGGATTTGTCACTTATTCAAGTTGTTTTGGTGAGAAAGCCACATAAATATTGACATAAAAATGACTAGAATAATAATTATAAAAAAAAAATAAAATAAAAAAAAAACTACACTACTCACTAAGCTAGAATCAATGTGTTGTTTACAACAGCAAACCAGTGGTTTTTAGCTGCCAATGACCGCTAACAGGATGTGGATGTGTGGTGCTTTAGATGGTGTAGAGAAGGCTTTGCTGGAAGTCATTGAAAGCTCCCAAGATACCCATCAGTGGACCACGTGGCCTTGAAATGCGTCTGATAGTACCCAAGCTCTCTATTAGCAGTCCAAGCACCTGTCATCACAAACAAGAAAAGCTTTCCTCTGCGTTGTTATCCACAGTACTGTTGCACTGGAAAAAATACACATCTTAATCAGTATTTTTGTATCGTTTTTCAGATAAAGAATATAAACATCCTTAGAAAAGAAACTTTTGAGAAGCAAAAATTGTGTAAAAGAAGACACTTTTAAGAGAATATATTTCTTAAACTTAAATATACACTACCGTTCAATGTTTGGGGTCGGTAAGATTTGTTTGTATTGTTTTTGAAAGAACACTCTTATGATGTTCAAACATACAGTATAAACAGTAATATTATGAAATATTATATTATTATAAGTGTTTTCTATTTTAATATATTTTAAAATGTGTTATTCCTGTGATGCAAATCTGAATTACTCCAGTCTTCAGTGTCACATGATCCTTCAGAAATCATTCTGATATGCTGATTTGCTTAAGAAACATTTCTTATTATTATCAATGCTGAAAACAGTTGAGCTGCTTAATATTTTTGTGGAAGCCGTGATACATTTTTCTTTGATGAATAACAGCCTTTTGTGAAATTATGAATGTCTTCAAATTAATCTAATTTTAATGTGTCCTTGCTAAATAAAAGTATTAATTGCTTTTAAAATCTTGAAGGCTAGTGTAAATTGAATTAACTTTATTTTCATGATTTTTTTTTTTTTTTTACTCTTCTATTAAGTCTAAACCTGAATGCATGTTGTTAGACTTAGCATCTTTAACATTACAATATGAACATTTTAGTACAGTTACAATACAGTTGAACTAATAAGTATTTTCTGCACCTTCCATTCTTCAAGCTAACATCAAATAATGTAGAGAGATATACAGTCAAACCCAAATTTATTCAGACACCTTGAACATTTCATTCAGTTTAAAAAAAAAAAATGGTAATAAAATATGACAAGATCTCAGAGTTAAACTGTCAGAAAAAAATAATCTTAATTATGTCAGATAACAATTAAGCAAAACATGGTCAGGTCAAAGTGTCTGAATAATTTTTGGTCCCAAATTTTTATCAATTTTACTGGTAGTCCACTGTATGAAGAATTTTTGGGTATAATATGTCAGTTTACTTTATTTTGCTATCCTCACTTACATAAATGGCTTCACTATAGTGTCCTGCACCCACTAGTAAAAATATATCAAAAATATAAAAAAAATGTCTGAATAATTTTTGGTTTGACTGTACAACAGCTTGTGACAGTTCATTTCATGTGACCTTACCGGATAACACCAACAGACTGCATGCTTAATGACAAAAGCTGTCTCACTGTCTGAACTACTGCGCAATGTGTCAGTGATTTATTAGCTTAATTAGCACTTCGGACATTGTCACTGGGAGTTGTGGTGGTTCTGCTTTATGATGCAAGCCTATGCATTATGGAAAGCCCATTAAGTAGGAGATTCTCCCTTAAGATCTTAAAGCTTAAAGGGTTAGTTCACCAAAAAATGAAAATTAATTAAAACATTCATTAAAAAGTCATTAATTATTCGAAACTTGTAAGGCTTCGTCTTCGGAACACAAATTAAGATGTTTTTAATGAAATCTGAGAGATTTCTGTCCCTACATTGACAGTCTATGCAACTACCATTTTGACACTTAAAAAAGTTCATAAAGAGATCGTAAAACTAATCCATATGAATAGAGCCGTTTAGTTCAAATTTTCTGAAGAGACTCGATCGCTTTATATGATGAACAGACTGAATTTAGGCTTTTATTCACATATAAACATTCATCAGCCAACAGAAGCTCAACCGAACCTGCTTGACGCACAAAAACAAATGTCACTGGTTCTTGCAGAAACTCAAATGTGCTGCGTAACACACGAGAATGAACCTCATTGGTTCTCGCATGTCAAGCAAGCTTGAGCTTCTGTTTACCATACCTGATGTGTGCATTGATGAATGTTTATATGTGAATAAAAGCCTAAACTAAATCTGTTCATCATATAAAGCGATCGAGTCTCTTCAGAAAATTTGGACTAAACCGCTTGATTCATATGGATTTGTTTTACAATTTCTTTATGAACTTTTTGAAGCGTCAAAGTGTCAGTTGTGTAGCTGTCTATGGAGGGACAGAAAGCACTCAGATTTCATCAAAAAGATCTTAATTTGTGTTCTGAAGATGAACAAAAGTCTTACGGGATTGGAACGACATGAGGGTGAGTAATTAATGACAGAATTTTCATTTTAGGGTGAACTAACCCTTTAAGGTAAAAGCCACTAAGGAACCTGCAGTGAATGGCTGAAACAGTATAAGCAAAAAAGAACTATGTGTGGACAAAATACTTGTAGCTGAAAACCTAGTGCGTTGAGCCTGGTTAGACTTAGTCTAAGACCATACTGCCATCATTGAACATCATTAAATATGGCAGCAATCCTGCGACAATTAGCATCTAAAACCATTACTTTTCAATGGCACCATCACAGTACCTTCAGTCCTGTCATTACTGACAATGTAAAAATTACATTACTCATTGAGCCACTTAGAATCCCTCTTTCAATGGCTGTCACCAGGTCAATACTGCCCTCTATAGATAATGCATCGCTCCCTTGAGACCTCCATCTCTGGTTCATGTGGTAAATGTGAACACTTGAATACTGTGTTCCACAGGTCAAGGTTCACTGTCTGACAAAGCGCAGTTAAAAGAGAGAGTTTATCAGGCTGGGCTCAGGACTATTAATGAGGAATAGAAAAGCAGGTGGTCTCTTTATCTGTGATAGAGGTCAGCCCTACCAGAGAAAATGGCAGGAGGATTAGATATGGGGATTAGGTTGTCTAGTAATTGCAGCTCATGGAAAAAAAAAAATATATATGCAAAATCCCTGTTAATCAATATATGAGGTACAATTAAGTGACTGTGGGCAGCGACTTTGTGCAAATTGTTCTATAGTAATTTGAGACAGCAATTTAAAACTCTAAGAAAAAAAGGAATAAGTAAGCTACTTATATAGAGAACAAAGGCAATTTGAACATGTGACCATTTCCTGTTAAAAAAGTGATAAAGAAGCATTTGTAAAAAAAAAAAGAAAAAAAAAGAAAAAGAAAAATATCCAAAAATATATCTGAGATGAAATGTACACTACAGTAAAACAGTTTTTAAATTGATCAAATGAGACAGTACTTTTCAGCATACTGTCAACGAAATCAGCAAACGAACAGCAAACGAAATCAGCATATTATAATGATTTCTGAAGGATCATGTGACACTGAAGACTGGAGTAATGATGCTGAATATTCAGATTTGTCATCACGGGAATAAATTACATTTTAAAATATATTAAAATATAAAGGAGTTACTTTAAATTGTAATAATATTGCATATTATTACTGTTTTTACTGTATTTTTTAATCAAATAAATACAGCTTTAGTGAGCATAAGAGACTTCTTTTTAAATGCATTCTAAGAAATATTACAGACCCAAAACCTTCGAACAGCAGTGTATACTAATAGGGTACATTTTAAACTGTCTAAGGGTCAATGACGTGATGGGTCATTTTTTTGTCCAAAGGCCTTAATAATAATAAAAAACAAAGATATGACATCCAAAGTATGTAAGGTAGTACAACTAGATCACTTTTATTGAATCCAAAAGGTTTTAATTATATTTTGCTACATATAAAGGTATTTTAAAGATTTTGAAGTGTCAAAATGTCATTTGGTTTAACCGTCCAAAGGCCAATATAGCCATTTCATTTGTGGTTAAAATATCTTAAAATGTAATAAATGTATATATTTTTTATTCTGGCATGATTTTATTATATCATATATCAACATAGTGCAAAATGGTATTAAAATTATGTGTAGAAATCGTTGCTTTGTTATCGGAAAGAATGTCCGGAAAAATGAATTTCATTGATGTCATTTGTAGTAACCCATATGAAAGGATCATTTTGGATCAAGTCATGTGGTCAATATCATGTGACAGGATGTGACATCATTCAGACACCTGCAAACGACCACATGGTCATGAAGCAAAGTAACTAACTCTCTTTTAACTATATTTCAGAATTCATCAGGTCATTCGGTACAACCGCTATAAAACATGGAAAATGTTGTAATATTTTAAAAACTTGTACTAAATATAAAATGTTTGATTGTCCTTTTGCTTGCTAACTAGCTAGATATCATCATTCGATATAACCAAAAGTGTAAAACCGAATTGTTTGGTTAAACCAAATTACTTTTTTGGTGACTAATTTTGTCCATCTTGTAAAACATGACAAAAGCAGTGTTAAATTTATTATAAAAACCACATAATCTCATTGTTAACACTTAATAAAACTTAAAAATTAATTATATCTCCATTATGTTTTTGTTTTGTTTTGTTGTTTTTTTTTACATTTTTTTAAATCCTTATTCGTCAATGACCCATAATACATTTATGTATTATATAACATACATATACATATTCTCTCACATATACACATACCATTAAAGAAGTGATAAAGAAGCACATGTCAATTAGAAACAGAGAGAATGTGACAAACGTACATTCACAATTTAGCTTGCTGTTGAACAGTTTTCATTAACAGCAACCAGAATGGCGAAGAAGATGACACAAGCTCAAGGTTAACCCAGATAAGGTGTGATGGCTTCAGCAGTTTTAATATTGTCTGCCACGCTGTTCCCACCACCAGATTTATAGTGTGAATAGAAATCTAGCTTGTCCCCGGGGCCACTGCTCCTAACGTTTGTATTTTTTTTTTTATAGATTGTATAATCCATTGTAAATCTCAATGAATGATTGCGTCTTCCACAGACAAATCAGACCAATATGAAAAATGTCCACTTATTATGGAGAAATAGAAGAGGATGCCTTTGGCAGATGGAATCTCATTGAACGGATGTCTGGGGTGTTTAAGTCTCCAGATGAATCCGTCATCTATCATCCGCAGATGGAGAGTGTTGCGTGTGGTGGTAAAGGACTCTAGTAATAATTCTAGTTAATCACTGTCAGTGAATGGCAGAAATATTAACTATTCATTACCTCTCTTCACACCTCAGAAATGAAGTATCGATGTATCTTAAAACAAAAACATCGCTGCAGGACATGATCTTGATGGTGGCAGAGCAGTGAAGCTCTATTCAGCGATTTTAGATGCACATCTTTTGGCCTCGTCACGGCATGCGTTGCGCGCGCAAATACAGCGGCTGATGAAAATTCATTGGATGTATTATTTATGCAACTTCTCACAGTAGCACAAGAGCCTTCGAGATTGAAAATGCATGTTGTCAGCTGCTGACTTCCCTAGGTTGAAATCAATAGAGAGAAGCACTAACCTGCCACCAGCCCTGATGACTGATTGAATTCAGAGAGGCTGTGAGGCTTAACGCACTTCAGAAAGGAAACTGCAGTCTATTGGAGGCATGCAGCGGAATAATATTCCAATTCTAGTGTGGATGATTTTCCTTCCCAGAGTGCACTGCTCTTACCCTTCACTGCTCAGGGACCGCTATCGATGAATAGTCATCGGGATTCTGAAGCAGGGCCCACTTCAGTGCAGGCACCCATCGCAATCTCCATCTCGTCCCTGGAGCACTTTACTTGTTCATTCTGTTCGTGAGCGAGCAACCAGGCAAAGGGCTAATTAAATTACCTCAAACTGCTTTATTGTTACCTCGATGAAGTCCATCTTATTTATAATGGATTTGTGAGTGCATATACGCAAACATGGAACTATCAAGGGTGGGAATAACTTTTTTTTTCTCAAACTGACACTGCTTCTGACCTTCGCAGATTGATCTTCAATGCACTACATATGGTAATTCGATGACACTTTACAATGGTTTCATTGTTAAAGGATTAGTTTACTTCAGAATTAAATTCCCTGATAATTTACTCACCCCCAAGTCATTCAACATGTTCATGTCTTTCTTTCTTCAGTCAAAAATAAATTAAGGTTTTTGAGGAAAATATTCCCTTAGGTACAATGGGTTGAAGGTCCAAATTGCAGTTTCAGTGCAGCTTCAAAGGGCTCTACATGATCCCAGCTGAGGAATAAGGGTCTTAACTAGCGAAATGATCACCCATTTTCTTTAAAAAAAAAAAAATGTATATACTTTTTAACCACAAATGCTCATCTTCCACTGCACTGCGCCACACATTACGCAATCATGTTGGAAAGGTCGCGTTTGACTTTGCACGTTCGCTTTGTAAACACTGGGTTGGTACTTCATTAACTACATTAATCTGATGCTACATGACTTTCAGAACAAAGTTACCCTTCGTGATATAGTCACCTGGTCAGACTCTTGGCAAAAATTACAGCAGTTTTCCTCTATGCATAATTGTGCATGCAAAACCATACCATTCAGAGCTTAGTCCCTAATCAAATATCCAGTAGATGTCCATGATAAGTTTGTGTTAACTTAGTCTGGAAACACTTTCATATATCAAATGCTGGATGACCCAACTGACCTGATTTTTCTGCAGCGTTTGAGCTTTTTATTGTCATGTGCTGCATTATTATAAGACATGTATACTGAAGTGGTATCAAGTGTGATTGACGGCACCTAATTCTCTCAGGGTTCATAAAGAGCTAGTAAATGACTAAAGTGACTGAAGATGTTATGGTGACATAAAGGGATCATAGATTCATTTCAGCACTATAAGAGCCACACATTTTAAAAGGGTCATATGTAGAGATTATTAACTTAGCAGTGGTATATATTGAGAGTATTTGTGCTTGAGTACTATTCAAACTGAATGCTGAGTACTTTTATTCAATTACATTTAATGATACTTAGATTTAAAGTCCTCCTGTGGTCAATAATTTTATCCCTTAAAACTCATCTTTGATCACCAAAAATGGCATATTTAAAGTTTTTTCCTGTGAAAATGCCTTAAAATAGCTAGAATGTAACTACACCCTTGACTCATTTAGTATACACGAATTCATGAATATGCAAATTAGCCCCGCCTCCACTCACTCACTCCAGCTCAGAGATCCACTCGGTAGATTTCTAGTAAACGCTGCACAATGGTATCGTATTTTACAACGTCGGACACATAACTAATTAATATGGTTAGCCTTTTGCTTGATTACGTTATCAAACAGCTAATAACGTGTTGCTAATGTTACACAAACCATGTTCCCGTTCGCCATCTCAGAGTCAGAGAGCTGCCTTCTAAAAGTATCCTTACAAATGCTTTGAACAACTCAGAACGTTGTTGAAATCAGACCATAGGTGGCGCTATACATGTAAAAAAGCTTTAAAAACCATATATTTAGATAGTAAATTGTAAATAATACCATATAGTAAACTGCCTGTATTGGCTGTAAATGGTCTTTTCCATCTGTGCTCTAGATCAGGGGTCTCCAAACTCGGTCCTGGAGAGTTTAGCTCCAACCCCAATTAAATACACCTGAACCAGCCAATCAAGGTCTAATTAGGCATACAAGAAACTTCCAGGCAACATTCTTGTCTGAAAATTTAGTCCTAACCCTATATCCCTAACCCTACCCATAACTTATCCCTATCAGAGGGAAATGATAGGTGAATAACACTAATGTAGAAGCACCTAACCCTGGTTGTAAGTCTTAACTTGACATAAACTGTAAACTTGTCCTTCAAATCTGATTGGTTAATTTTAGGGGTGTAACGATACCCTCATGTCACGATTCAATACATATCACGATACTGAACTCATGATATTATTACGATACACCAAGACATATGGTAAAAAGATAACAAAAAATGTACTGTTGATTAAAATGCTAAATTTGGTTTTACAGTGGGGGTGGAAATGAATAGGCTTGGTGTTGCACAGGACAATGGTGACACAAGAGTAAAAATATTCATGATTCTAACGCTGAAACTGAATTATTTTAGATGAATATGTTTGCACTCTGTCACTGACTAGATATATTTAATGTAGTACTGACACTAAAACTCTGTAGACTTGGATTTTTTCTCTCAAAGTAATTTTCATTTTGGGTGAACTACACTCAACACATATTGTCACTATCCACGATACGATATTGTTGAATTTTTGTATTGCGATACATTGTGACACAATATATTGTTACACCCCTAGTTGATCGAAATGTTATTCCAAGATCAGCGAAGTTGTTGATCCAGGAACATATTGTTCTTGAAATCACGTTCACCTGCTGCGTCTGGATGATGACAGCACCACAGTATTTGCACAGTCTGGGGTAAATCAAGCTAGGACAGAAGAGGAAAAAGCATTTTAATATCACAAAAATGATACACTTCGACTTTAAGGACACCATCAAAACCTGAGCTTGTATATAGCTTGAAAATAACAACAACAGCAGTTCCTCAAACATCTATAGTTACAGCTCCATCTCATACCAAAGTTTGACTTTGCTTTAAGATAAATGCCTTTGGATGCTGGCTTGATCAAAAAAAAAAAGAAAAAGAAAAAAAAAGAAGCTCTTTCAAAAATTAAACGTAGCATGTCGAGACCACCAGCTGTGAATGGAGTAAGTGATACCAGCAAGCTTGTTCTCTGATGCTTGGGAACTATTGCGGCTGGATGGGGACACTGCAGTCCCTAAAGCTTTTAACAAATACCTCATATGTCTTTTGTCCCCAAGTCTTGCACGGAAATGAATGACACACCGGAGGACAATTAAATGTTCTGCACTCTCATTTTTTTATAGTTCAGTATATAGTTTCATATTTCACTTGTTTTCTGATTGGAACTTAGTTCCTTTCTATCCAAGTTATATTCAGCCCATAATAGCAGACATAAATTCCAACAACCTTTAGCATTTCATTATTATACAGTTGAACTTATGAAATGACATGCCCCACAGACGTCGTCGCATCAGTTAAGCTTTTTTTGTAAGTTGAATAGGGAAGGCGTAGGACATAGCATAAGCGTTTTGAACTGCGAGAGGTGTCACACTTTCTTTCTAAGTTGAATACGGAAGGCGTTCTGGTGAAAGCTAGATATTTTACTTTATAACTTGTTAAATATGGATATTTTTCTTACACAAACACATTGCTTCACTTCAGAAGGCCTTTATTAACCCCAGGTGAAAAAAAAGCACACTATCATAATGTACTTAAAGTGCTCTATTTTTGCACACTAATTTTGTACTTAATATACTAAAAATTCTTCTTTAGGTCTAATCTTATGAACTCAACTGTGCTATTTTGAGACACCATTAATATGAACTAAAATATGCTTTTAAAATACTATCTCTGTATTTAAAAAATGTATTTAGTTACCACTTGTAGCACACTAAGTGGACTTCAGCGCGGACTAGCATCTTAACATCCTATTACAAAACAGAGCTTCATACTACTGTAATAATAAAAACACAGAGGAAAAAACTGTTATGTAAGTGAACCGGGCCTACAGCTATGTTGTAAACTCCCACGTTAGCCGAGCACAAACGTGAATAGCTGATAATGCATTACACTTTGTAAACAAAAGTCGTGCTCCATCCTTGCTCATTACTCCAAGTAATAAGACAGACAAGCTGCATTAATCGACACATTTTTTGACAATTTTGGACCCACATCTGAATAGCAGAACTACAGAAACGTGAGTTAGCCGGTTAGCAGGAGACAGACTAGGGAGTATGTACACAACATAACATACAAAACTACGAATTTTGAACGATCGCTAGAAAATATAAACATCAATTATTAATTATACTTACTGGTTGAGATTCTGAGGAGCAAGCTGGTCCAAATAAACTGGACATTGATCCATATTTTAAAACCAAGCGTTTTGTGAATCATGCGTTAAACTCCCTGAGGTTTGAGAAGCAGTTGTCAGTAAAATGACGGGAACACAACAAAAGATTGTACTGCTGTGGTATTGTTGAAAAAATGAATTTTCCCTTTGGCATCTGCGTGCACGATAAGTGGGCGGGCAATATGCTAATGTTTCGCTGTGACGTCCCAACAAAATGGCTTGTGATTCATTTAACAAACGACTTGTTTAATTGACTCAGAGACTTTATATATGTTGCACTTTCAGATTTAAAATTTTGCAGGATCTTTTTATTCACTTAAAGCTATGTTACACACTACATGAAAGGTCATTTTCAAAAATCCATTATAGGGGCAGTTTAATATTTTCTATTTTAGCCATATGTGACTAATAAACATCTTGAAGATTCTACAAGGGTATATGTAAGCTTATGAGCAGAACTGTACATGACAGAGTTCTAAAAGTGTTCTTTCTTGCTAGTTTCAGAGCACTAAACATGTGGGACTGAGACTGAGAAATAAGGTAAAATGGCTGTAGGTGTTATCAGTTTAAATTTACAAGCAAAATTTCACATAGCAGGAGGGAATACATTTAACATGCACTTGAAATGGATGTTGCCCGTGAGGTTAGGTTTTCAGAGCTCTGTCTCATTTTGTTGTACATTTACAAATGGAAAGAGTCTGGTTCCTGGTCTGGCAAGAGAACAAGCACTCTCCAGCTAGAGTACTTGTTGTTTACAAGCATTCAAGGTCTTGTGACCTTCACAATGCACATCCGTCAGACGAAAATCATCAAGAAATGGAAGAAACCCTCTATTCGTCTCTTTTTGACATACTCAAACTGTACCGCAAAACTGCGGCTTCTGTATTAGGGCTCCAGACTGCGCCTAAAACGGTCGCATTTGCGACCAAAAATATTAATTTGCGAGTGGTATTTTTGCATACAAATTCACACGTTATGACTGTAAAATTATGCATTTTATTTGCATGTTCTGTCACCAGTAGCCTATCACATCATTTGTTGTGTTGACGTAATTAAATGAGATGATGCGTGTGAAAGTTTCACTGAGTTAGAGCGCCAAAATATGAACGGGTAGGGAAAAATATCACACACCAAACAGACGCCAAAGAACTAGCACAGATGAAAGCCGACTGTGTTGTCGCCTGCCGTCGGCGCAAAAAAGCTGCATTTGCTCCTGCATAAAGGAGACTACTGCCTATTTCTTCATATAAATGTGTCTATATTCATCATTAAAAAGGGGAAAACGGCTCTGCAGACTGCAGATATGCAGCACGTGCTTACCGTTTTGAATATCAATCATGCTGATCACTTTCATTATTCCACTCCGCTCATGCTCATCAGATAACTTTAAGGTAACAAAAAGTCTTCAGTACCTTAAATGGTATAACAAGAGTATTAATGATCATTTTAAGGCGTCTTAAATTTTGTGGATGGAAAAACAAATCGCGATAGTCCTTAATGTGATTTATTTAATTAAATAAATGTGAGCGCTGCATTTTTTTTAAGTCAAAAGATGGCGCTGTTGCGCGTTCTTAAGGCTCTCGCAACAAAGCTTCATACTTTATATTATTTATATTGTAATGTCAGTTGTAACAACGTACATTTTTTCATCTTCCTCATCTGAACTTGAATGAGCAGCAAAAGTAAAGTGCAGACATTTCAAAATAAGAGTCCCGCTGCATTTCGGCCTGTTCATTAATCAAAGTCAAGCAGTATGTATATCAATTTCCCCCGTTTGTTGTTTGGTTACACAAACCAAATTTAATATATTTATATATTTATTTCCATATATTTATATTTATTTTCATTTGATTCTAAGTAAACTGTTGTAGCTTCAGGAAGGAAAGACTAAGAACATTATTTGACATTATTCAATATAAAGATTTTACTAGCATCAGGGTTATTATAGTTAACTAAACCCATAAAAAAAAATGTCATTGCTTGAAATAATTGTTAATACTGAAATAAAAAATTATACAAACTAAAAAGACATGTTTAAAAACAAAAAATAAAACAAAACAAAAAAATTAAAAGTTAACGAAAAATGTTAAGGATTCAAAATATTAACAAAAACTATAATAGTATTGAGTGAAAATAGTGACACTCATTTCCCAGAAAAATCACAAGATGAAAATGCTAAAACTATAAAGGGGAGATATATAAACACAACAGGATGACTAAAAGTAGGCGATTTAAAAATTTAAGTTTATTGTTCTGTGGCTTTTTAAAAAATTATTTGGCGCCTTTTTTATCCCCTATAGGAGCCAACGGAGCCCTGTTTTTGTCTGGAGCCCTGTGTAAGCAAACATTGCTTGCATTATTGATCCTCTTTCTATTTTAGCAACACAGCTCCCATTGATCAACATTAATGCTTCTTTACCAAACCAGTCAGCATGTCTCCAAATTAGACATTTTGGATGTGTTTATCTTTGTGCTCAGAATAATTCAACAGGCATATACTGAGCAGCAACTCCCATAGCGTACCACAACACACAAGCTGCTTCAATATTGACAAAAAAAAAAAAAAATGACATCAGGAGGCCTGACAGACAATCTATTATTCAAGTCACATTGCAATTTGATGGATTTAAGGACAGAGGACAAATACTCAATCTCTTTTGCTAGAAAGAAACACAGCTGACATCACTGACTCCATGTCAACAGCAGAGCCGCTACACTTGTTAGTGTCAAGTATCACTTGGGAAACACAATTATATGACTACAGACATCATGCCTGTATTTCTAGGGGTATATTTCAATATTTGCACCTTAATCAACCAAATGTATGGTTCACCTTCTAAGAACTACCTCAAATACCAGTGGAGTCGACTAAAGCTAATTTGGTTGTATGAGATTGAACAGACTACATGGCAACAGTTAGCATTCTGAGACATCATTAAAGCAATCTTCTTCAAGCCTTAAGGAATTTACCAGCAAGCCTTGCTTAATGAATTTTATGGTTGGCTCAACACTGTGCTGTACCTTTAAATAATTCTCTCCTATTGCCTGTTTGAACCTTCCTGATTCTGTCCCAAAGGATATGAATGATACAAGATCTTTTATAACACTGTAGCATCATGAAGCATACTATTCATCGCTCAACCTTCCTTGTATTTCTATAACGCAGCATAGGACTAGAAAGCTTAAGCTTTTTTTTTTTTTTTTTTTTTTTGTGATTGTCAGGAACTTGATTGCAGCCTGATATATCAGTAGTACACTTCTTCTGCTCTAAGTACTAAAGTGATTTCAGCTACAAGTCACTATACTGTAAAATCCCTGAATCAATCTTTGGAGCCTAAGTCTAAGAAATATACATTTATCTCATCTCCTTAGCTCTATCTCGCTCTGTATAAAAATCCATAGGGACTCTACTTTAAAGTAAGGTGGAGTCCCAACGGTCGACAAGTCTTTCAACAGTAGTTGATGAGTAAGATTGCATCAAGATCACGTCAAGCTAAAAATATGTTTCATTACACTCCCTAGTTTACGTAGTATATCAGTAAAAACAACACACAAAAAAAGTTTGAAATACCAAAGACTCAATTTCCTGCGTCATGATTGTCTGTTAGGGCTATTAGTCAAGGGCATTGATGTATAATAAGTCACTGATATCCTTCTGGTATCCACCTTATTTCCAACACCTAAGTAAGCTATTTCCTGTGAATGGATCCTTCGCAGTAGTGAGTACACATAGAGCAGTGAGCTGGGTTTTATTTGGGGGGGTTGCTGCGGCGCCTGGGGAGCGATTAGGTGTCTTGCTCAAGAGCACCTCATTTGTGGGTAATGAAAGTTGAAGAGAGCACTGTTCATTCACTCCCCCCACCATTTCCTGCCGGTACTGAGACTAGAACCCATGACCTTCAGGTAAATCCGACTCTCTAAACATTAGGCCACAACTGCCCTCAAATTATTGCCTATTTATTGGGAAAATCTTATTAAAGCTTATTAAAAATGATGTTTAGTGTATTAATTGACAATCATATGAACATTAACCGCACAATCTAGATATGCAGCTTGCTACTGGCGATTCTGGAATTTCAGTAAAATACAGGATATTTTTGCTGAGTATAAAACTTACAATACGCTTCAAATAATCAATCAAGTAAATATGCACTACTTTAACGACAAGGCAATAGAGCTGTTGTGGAAAAAACTATAGCCTAGCACAGGAGCAATGTTTACAGTTTATGGCCGGCCAACTCAGGAACTTGGGTATCAAATTTATTCCCTAGTTTCCCAGTGGTAAATACTACTATTTGAGAGGGCGTTCATGTACAACGTTTCACTAGGAAAGTCATATTTACGATAATTCCTTTAGCACGTGAAGGCATGAACACAGTCCTAAAAACTGCCAATTCTCTGAGTATAGTCCAGGGTTGCCACGTTTTCACAACAAAATCCGCCCAGTTGCTTCTAAAAACTAGCCCAAAACAATCCACGTTTTTGGTGAAATTCACATTCCAGGGTCTAAATATCACATTATTTGGGTAAATAATGATAAACATGATAAACAACCCGTGTGGCAACAGTGTTAAAGTAGCCCAATTCCGCCATTGACAGAATACCAATCAAGGGAGCTGATTGAAAAACACAAATGCCTCCACTTGATGCAACACAATCAAACATCCGATCAGAACAGTTCCCTCTGTTTGCAGGGCTTTTTTAAATGGAAACGGGGGTGCATCAAACACCCTATTCTGATGAAGCAAGAGTTGCAACTATGCTATATTTTTACTATAAAACTCTTACAACAAACATGTCTTCTAATATCTTCAATTGTTGTGTATAGCTGCAGCAGACACATTCGTAAACAACTTTACTTGGACCCATTGCACAAGCTGTCTCTTTAATACCGCGTGGTTTATATACATGTTGCTGCTGACATTTTTGACACAGCCACCAAACAAGAGAAAACGTATCTCAAACCCTGTTACACAGTGTTGCCAATTTGGGGATTTTGTCACCAAATTTAGCTACTTTCTCATTGTTGCTGCAACTTTTATTAATGTTTTGCGACAAGGAGCTATTTTAGCTATTTTTAAATAAAATTAGCGATTTTTTTTTTGGAGATTTTTTTATTTTGAACAATTAGACTCTGGCATTGGTTGGCCACTGCCTGCCGGTAATCTCACATCCGTGCTCAATCCTGCTGTGAGTCTGCACCATAGACTGTAAAAAGGCCTGCACTGAACACAAAGACACAGCAGTACGCATAAAGAGGCACTCTAAATATAGAGCTGAATGAGTAAAAAGTTATCAGAGAGGGTCTGTCCAGAAACTAATGATGAATATAGAGAACTGTGGACTGTCTGACCAGCATGCTGGTGATAGCCAAGTCCGTGCTGCTGAAGGGCAAAAGACCCAGAGTAACATTGATCAATTACTGTTACCCCAGACCTCCCCTGAAGCCAATATGGTGTGTATGATATTGATTTTTTATTAGGATAATCTGTTAATATAATGTGTGTGTATATATATATATATATATATATATATATATATATATATATACACACACATAAACAGACCTGTTTATACTTTATTTTCATATTTGGTGACTTTTTGTGAAAAATTGAGACTTTTGAGGGTGATCCCAAAGTCCCTTTGGTGGTCCTAGACATTTTCCGAGGGAGGGGTTTGGCAACACTGGTTGCACACCGTTTCCAGCAAACATGTTGTTCAACCCAGAAACCGTAGCAAAACGTTGCGCACCGGTTTGAGCTTGAACGTGCCCCAGGTCTCTTGCATTTTTATGACATCCACGATGCTTCTCCAAATGGCATGCTATTTTATGGGTATCCTTTTAAACCATGAGGGAATTATGATATAATAGCAATACTATTCTAAACTTCCACACAATTGGTATATCGTCTTCCTCAACGGCTCAGCTTCGGAGTCTGACCGATCAGACTCAGATGTGGGCGGAGCTACCTAGTATGAGCGACCACAGGTTGACACGGTACTCTCACATGCTCGAGCCAATTATAGACTAGTTTTATATGTTGAATAGCCTATATGCAACTGCATTTATACTGCAGACTAAAACATGTTGGTTAAAAACAACAACAAAAAACACCAACGAGATCACACATTTGCAGAAATAAATTATGTTAATCTCACTGGCCAGGCAACCTATATTCCTTTATTGATGAACAGCAGCAAGAACAAGCCACTTATTTCCTTAGTCGGAGTGCTTTAAAAAAAAGTAATTTGAAACAAAAGGTATAAAGCCAGTGAGCTCATTATCCCCCACCGTGTGAGCAAGTTACCTAAAGGGTCTTCCCGTCAAATCGCTTGGTTTATTCTCCACAGAGCCGTGTTCCCTCGAGATTACAAAACAAGAAGAATTACAAAGAAACAAATTAGGGAGGCCTAAAAGTGTCTCATGGTGGAATACATTATAATTACCTTTCCGTCATTTTAAAGTCATGTACTGCAAAATGAGGTTTATCCAGAGGAAATGTTCATCGTCCTTTATTTGACTTATGTTTGCTGTGTATACCATCCACAAACCACGGGCCATTTTTGGTTATGTAGGCCAATTAGAGACAAGCCAGACAAGTAGATACGTTGCACACCAGAAAGAAAGATGAGAATGGAGTTGACCGGAGACAGCCAGTCAATTCTCTTGATAGTGATCAGGCAGGTTTCTTAGACATTAAATTCCCTGCAGCATTGCTCAGACCGGCCTCCAAAACAGTCGGGCTGAGGTAAAGGTCTGCTAGAACGCAAGAGGATGCTAATGGCAATGTTGGATAATAGCAGAAACAGCACTATCTTCCTAGACTCAAAAATACCTAGTGGCCACTAATCAGGTGGTGTACTCTATCAGTGGACAGATGAAAATTTACAACAAATATAGGGTTTTAAAACTATGGACTTTAACTATATACAGTTAATGATGCATGGTTAGACCTTTTTGGAGTTGAGCAGCTCATCTCAGCCTCATACCTAACAGACTGCACTGCATGCTGAGTGGAGTAATGATGCTTGATATCACATTCCTTGAAAACTGCCATTTTCTTCTTGCAGATCAGGCAGGTAGCAACTCTATTAAGAGATCAGAAACATCACGCTTGCTTTGACGTAATGGTCAGAGGTTATTATACATAAATAAAGATTCAAATACACAACAATCAATTCATCATTTTAATGTGGACGACAAAATAAAATGGCTAGAGTAGCTGCAGTGTGTTTAAAAATAGAAATAGGCTATCAGTCAACTGAAGTGTAGACAGGCCGTTAATTATAATGTAAGTGCTGCAGTTTTGTCACACATGTAACCAAACTTAACATAACCAAAAACAAAAAGGCTACAGCAGGATATATACATACTTGTTTTATTTGTGCAATATCAGTGTTACGTTTAGTGAATCTTAAAGGGTTAGTTCACCAAAAAAGAAAAATTCTGTTATTAATTACTCACCCTCATGTCGTTCCACACCTGTAAGACCTTCATTCATCTTCAGAACACAAATTAAGATATTTTTGATGAAATCCGATGGCTCAGTGAGGCCTGCATTGACAGTAAGATAATTAACACTTTCAGATGCCAAGAAAGCTACTAAAGACATATTTAAAACAGTTCATGTGACTACAGTGGTTCAACCTTAATGTTGTGAAGCAATGAGAATACTTTTTGTATGCCAAAAAATAAATAAAATAACTTTATTTAACAATATCTAGTTATAGGCGATTTAAAAAAACTGGTTCATGAAGCTTCGAAGCTTTACGAATCTTTTGTTTCGATTCAGTGGTTCAGAGCGTGTATCAAACTGCCAAAGTCACGTGATTTCAGTAAACAAGGCTTCGTTACGTCATAAGTGTTTCGAAACGTTTTGAAATTTCAATAGTTCACATGACTCGTGGCAGTTTGATACGCGCTCCAAACCACTGATTCGAAACAAAAGATTCATAAAGCTTCATGAAGCAGTGTTTGGAAATCGCCCATCACTAGATATTGTTGAATAAAGTCATTATTTTGTTTTTTTTGGCGCACAAAAAGTATTCTCGTCTCTTCATAACATTAAGGTTGAACCACTGTAGTCACATGAACTGTTTTAAATACGTCTTTAGTAGCTTTCTGGGCATCTGAAAGTGTTAATTATCTTGCTGTCAATGCAGGCCTCACTGAGCCATCGGATTTCATCAAAAATATCTTAATTTGTGTTCTGAAGATGAACGAAGGTCTTACGGGTGTGGAACGACATGAGGGTAAGTAATTCATGACAGAATTTTGATTTCTGAACACCCAAACCTCCCAAAAATGCAAAATCATCATTTACTCACTTTAATGTTGCTCCAAACCTGTACTAGTAATCCACAGATTTTTTTTTTTTTTTTTTTTTTTTACCAAAACACCAAAAGTTTAACAGTTATCCAATGATTCTGTGATTAAATTTGGGTAACTAAACTCTGTGTGCTGTTTAGGGTGTCGTGTTCTCAGAAAATAAATTAAACCAGTCGTAGCAAAAATCTTTGGCAACTCTATTATTCAGACGAATAAATTTCACATATTGCAACTCTAGCGTTATTTTTAGGAATAATGAAGTGGGTACACACCGCTAACATGTTCACCTGTTGCAGCTTATGAAATAGACAGTCAAAACATGTCATCAGGAGAAGTGCTGATTTCAGCCCTCCAAATCTTTTTTGACTGAAACTGACAATGAATTTTTGTGCTGTTTCGGGAGAGTATTTTTTGTTGCTGAAATTTCAGTGCATCACTAACTGTATGCATTTATTTTTTTTCTAGGGAACACAAAAGAAGATTATTTTGAAAAACGAAAAACATTGTATGGACAAAAAAAAAAAAAAAAATGTTTTTGAACATCTGTGTTCCACATAAGAAAGAAAATCAAACAGGTTTAGAAAGACAAAATGTGAGTAAATAATAACAATGTTCATTTTTGTGTGAACTATCCCTTTTTAAGGCGACTACAGGATAAAAGGGCAAACCAGAATGTTAAAATAGATTTGAGTGTCGCACATTTTTAAACTCTTAACGCTGGTAATAGTTCAGTAGTTCAGATCCTGGTCCTAGAAGAAGAGCTCTATATTAAAGGCACAATATGTAATTTTATCCACTAGAGGTTGCTGATTCAAAACAAAGATGTAGCTTGACGACACCTTGATTTTGCGGAATCATAGGAGGTGTAGACGTCACGTCTACAACCAGCAGAAAATAATCTGACTGGACTCGGGCAGAAATCATATTCATGGATGAGCTAATGTATTAAAGATTTATTATATTACTGTATGAAGCAGAGTGTGGCTGAAAACCGCTGGAGCGGAAAGAGGCCACTGGACACACGGCTGGAGAGCAGTGGAGCATTTATTATGCTGCAGTCGACCACTTCCGCTTCTTCTAGTCATTCGTATGTGGGCTAAAGCAGCTCTGTATTATCATATTAGATATATTTGTGTGTTGAAAGTTGTTATAGTGCTACTCTGTGCATTCGCTCAGTGGCTACTATGCACACTGCAGTAAGCTAGATCGATATTAGGCATGGTAAAACATGGTACTCGCAGTAAATCAAGAAAAGATTTAAACAAGAAGACTTGCTGTGTTGAGCTATATAACAATGATTAATTTTCTGTCGATGAATGTATTCAAACAGTTGCTCACCTGTCTAATAAAACACACAATATATCAAAGGGTCTTTGGTGTTTCCATGGTTTCTACTATAGAACTGAACTGAGCTGGATGATGACATCACTGTTTACTCCAGTGCTGATATAGATAAATTAATTAAATTAATAACTATTGATTCTTACATCGGAATGAATCAGTATTGAATTTACTTAAGATGGATACTGACACCATTTTCTTTAAGAGCTGCTGTGCAACCAAAATTATATACCAGTTATCACTGTAAAGCTGCATTGTTAAAAGCGCTATATAAATAAAGGTGACTTGACTTAAAAAAAAAAATAAATAAAAAAACAGAAATCGAGGGTCATTGATAGGTGACGCACGGACACAGTCCGTGTCCTGGTTAAAATAGCTTATTTCTCTTGATTTAAACATTTTTAGTAACATTTGGGATAATATAAGTACACAAGTCAACAAAATATATAACATTGGTCTAGTGGTTTTTGGATATTTTAATCCGAAAATCGTACATATTGTGCCTTTAAACAGCCAAGCTGTTTTAAACAGCCCAGCTAAAATTGTCTCTAAAGCACTAATAGCAATGTACCGAACATGGGCAGGTACTTCCAAGTAAACATGGTCATGTAAATAGGTGATGAGTGGGTACTTAAGAAAAAGTCATTGGAAGAGCAGCAAAAACAGCATGTCATACACAAAGAACTTTGTTCACAGCTTGGCGGCCAGCGCACAGATCTGTTTTAAAACAACACTGGCTGTAATGAGTAGCTGTACCTGGGCATGAAAAATGAGCATCTGCTTTTGCAGATAAGGCATCGCTGAGAAAAACTGAAATGTAGCTTTATTTGGTATGTCTGGTGGTGGGAAGAAAAATGTAGGATATGATGCATGCTGACTTCACCACAGGGCATGTGGAGAGGGGGGGAAAACAATGGAAAATGATGGAATGGAACAACACTGCCCCCTACTGAAATATTCAGCCATGTTCTCTCTGGATTTCACTGAAACAAATTTTATTTAAAAAAATGTACAGTTGAAAGCACTAATTACAGAATATGTATATGATGAGAAAGCACATGACTGATCTATTCAAGCAGCAGACGAGAAGAGTTTCCTGATGTGAAGGACAGACGTCACCTTTACTCTCACGATGGTGCTCAATTCTCTCAGGACAGGGAATGATCCTGGTCTTAAGTCCATTACCAGCGTGGGCACAGATAGTGACACATACACATATTAACCATTTTAGTGCTTACATTGAGTTCTGCTGACCCTCTGTATCTGCACTAGGCCAGACCACAGAAATATGGTACTGCTTCAGGTCTTCTTCAGAGACGAAGTCTGGAGCGTGACTCATGAGGTCGTGACCTCTGAAGGATTTTGGAAAAGCTATAACATCTCTGATACTAGGAGCTCCTACAATGATGGACACCAGTCGATCCAGCCCTGTTCAGAATAAAAACAGCAATTTTATAATTATTAGGAATGCATAATGCATAATGATTTTTTTATCTGTAATTTATTATTATAATTAATATACACTAACAGTCATAAGTTTGGGGTTGGTGAGAATTTTAAATATTTTTGAAAGAAGTCTCTTCTGTTCACCAAGGCTGCATTTATTTGATCAAAAATACAGTAAGAACAGTAACACTGTGAAATATTAGCTGCATTTTCAGCATCATTAGTCCAGTCTTCAGTGTCACATGATCCTTCAGAAATCACTCTAATATTTGCTGCTCAAGACACATTTCTTATTATCAATGTTGAAAAGTTGTGCTCTGTTTAATATGTTTTTATGGAAACCGTGAAACATTTTTTTCAGGATACTTTGAATAGAAATTTGTAAGATCAGCATGTATTTAAAATAGATTTTTTTGTAAGTATTTTTATTGTCACTTTTATTCAATTTAATGAATGAAATTTATTAAAATATTTTTTTTATTTTAGAAAAATATTAATTTCTTTAAAAAATAATTATATGGACCACAAACCTTTGAATGATAGTGTTTTTATATTAAAATATTTATTAATATTTATTCAATGAATTTAAACATGCATGCTCATTTCCCCTATTTTTACATTTAAATGAACTTTGCTGTAATCACATGCTCACTTTAAGTCTTTAAAAACACAATTATAATTATATAAAAAATTATAATAATTAATGATATAAATAAATAAAATGTAATAACACTGTAAATTTAATCTTTAGCATCTTTTTTAAAATGAATATCCATTTTTTCATACTGTACATTATAATGTTGTGATGCCTAAATTCACTTGCATCATTTAAAACAACTGATTTTAGTTTTTAAATAGTATATAATTTTATCGCTTTTACAGCTATTGATCCGTTATTGGCTATCACATAAAAATAATTCGAATTTTAAAATCAGTGTATCCCTAGAAATTACACACATTCTCTCAAATGTTCAAGACATATTTTATACTCTTTAATCTTTATAATGTAAACAAGAACATATTAATTTAGTTTATCACAGGTTATGCAAGCTGTAAAAACAACTCTAGTTCTGCCATACACAGAAATAAACCCAAACAGAAGTTCTCGAATGATCAAGGGCACTTCATGCTTCAGTTTACTGTCTCAAACTGAAACAAAGCTGCCAAAAATTCTTGGCTGGGCAAGCAATTTCAGTTTTTGAGCATGACCGTTCCACTTTAACCAACAGGAGAATGTAATCAACAAGGCCTTTTGTCACAGTGGTACCCAACAACCTTGCGAAAGTCCAAGGTAGCATGTGCTGAATGCTCACTCACCTAATGCGATTCCACCGTGAGGAGGGGCCCCGGAGTCCAAAGCCTCCAATAAATGAGAAAGAAGCGATGGGTCTTCCTATAACACAGACAACATCGAAAAAAGACACAGTGGACCTTGTAATTCACAGCCTTTTCAGCTTGAAAGGGAATTGTTCATAGTCTCGGCATGTACAGTATCTCACAAAAATGAGTACACCCCTCACATTTCAGCAACCATTTTATTATATGTTCTCAAGGAACAATACTATAGAAATGAAAATTGGATATACTTTAGAGTAGACAATGTGCAGCTTGTATAGCAGATTTACTGTCCTCTGTAAATAACTCAACATACAGCCATTATTGTCTAAATAACTGGCAAAAAAGTGAGTACACCCTAAGTGAACATGTCAAAACTGTGACCAAAGTGTCAATATTTTGTGTGAGAACAATTGTTGTTTAGCACTGCCTTAATAAACCCTCAAAAGGGTTCAGGTCTGGAGACATACTTGGCCACTCCATCACCTTAACTTTCAGCTTCCTTAGCAAGGCAGTTGTCATCTTGGCGGTGTGTTTGGGGTCGTTATCATGTTGGAAAACTGCTGTTCTGCCCAGTTTCTTGAAGTATTTGCATCATGTTCTGCTTCAGAATGTCACAATACATGTTGGAATGTTTTCCTCAATGAAGTGCAGCTCCCCAGTACCAGCAGCACTCATGCAGCCTCAGACTATGATGCTACCACCACCATGCTTGACTGTAGGCAAGACACAATTTTCTTGGTACTCCTCACCAGGGCGTCGCCACACATGCTGGACACCATCTGAACCAAACCAAGTTTATTTTAGTCTCATCAGACCACAGGACATGGTTCCAGTAATTCATGCTCTTGGACAGGTTGTCTTCAGCAAACTGTTTGCGGGCTTTCTTGTGAGCCAACTTCAGAAGAGGCTTCTTTCTGGGACCACAGCCATGCAAACCGACTTGCTGCAGTGTGCGGCGTATGGTCTGAGCACTGACAAGCTGACCTTCCACTTCTGCAACCTCTAAAGCAATGCTGGCAGCACTCATGCATGTTTTTTGAAGCCAGCTTCTGCACCTGACGCACAGGCCTCGACCTCTTTGATTCAACTTCTTTGGCCTTTTCCGAGTGGAACCTGTCTTGGAAAACCTCTCTCTATGACCCTGGCCACTGTGCTATAACTCAGTTTCATGGTGTTACCGATCTTCTTATAGCCTAGGCCATCTTTGTGGGGAGCAACAATTCTAATTCTCAAATCCTCAGAGAGTTCTTTGCCATGAGGAGCCATGTTGAACATCCAGTGATCAGTATGAGAGAATTGTACTCAAAGCATCAAGTTTTAACTGCTCTAATACAAGATGCGCAAATTTGTATGGTCCTGTCAAGCAGACAAAAACATGAACATGATGAATAGGACATGTGGCTTTGCATGGTTAAACGACATACATGTTATCACTTAGGGTGTACTCACTTTTGTTGCCAGCTATTTTGACCATAATGGCTGTATGTTGAGTTATTTTCAGAGGACATTAAATCTGTACTGCTATCCAAGCAGCACATTGACTACTCTAAGATATATACAATTTTCATTTCTATAGTATTGTCCCTTGAGAAGATACACTAAAATGGTTGTTGAAATGTGAGGGGTGTACTCACTTTTGTGAGATACTGTATATATAACTACTTCAGTGTCAAGAGAGTAAATAGACCTTCAAAAATATTTCTTTTGTAGACATAAATCTTAAGATAGCACACTTAACTTGGGTAAAAACACCATAATGTGATGTTTCTTCTCCCTGGCTCTTAAGATCCAAAGCACTTGTGTTGTTTAAAGACAGTTAAATATGGCCTAATGGGTTGCCACAGCGACCGAACGGGTAGTCGGTGGTGCGGGGGTGTTAAATAAGAGTCACAAATAAGAAAATGGTGCATCTGGACACGTCTATTAAAAGTGCTTTAACTCACTGTCAGAGTAGCATTAAATGATGCACTTTGCTCGCTATGTAATTTTTCACTCTTGTTCCATTACCTTGAGAATCTTGTCCAGGATATACAGCTGCTGAGAGGCATTGTGGATTCGAATTGAACCTCCTCCGATCTCACAGCCATTCAGCACCAAGTCGTAATGCTGACCACGCACCTGAGAAAGCAGTAGGGAAAGCGTGTGGAATTCAGAATGAGATCATACATTTCCTTTATGATAAACTTGGCTCATGACTGTAGACTTAAGTGATAAAACCACAGAGTAGTGCTGGGTGTCACCAACTACCTCACGGTACGATGCACATCTAAATACATAGTGGGGCGTAAATGCCTGAGGCCACCAGAGAAAATGCTTCTATTGTGTTTTTTTTTTTTTTTAATACACAATTTTTCATTACAAATTCTATGTTATGTTATCTAATGCTACATGTATTTTCAGGTCTAAATAAAAAAAAATAAAAAAAAATTTTTAATGATGTTATTTGGACCCTACTGTATGTCATGATTCAGTACATTGTGATGACCCATGATGATATCATGAAACTTCACTTTTGTCCTTGACTTAGATCATTTGATGTCAGAGGTCGGTTCATTTGACTGGTTAGTTACAAAACTAATCAACTTTTTTGTGACTTCTCCATTACATTACCAGTCGATTGTGATAACTAGATTAAAAAAAAATGTTTTTGATTCAGACCAACTCGCTAATGAGACCGATTTGTGAAAAATTTGACTAATTCATTGAAATAAAATGACTCCAAAGAATGATTTACTCATAAATCAGCAAATTTTAGAGGACAACAAAACTAGAAAATTGTACACTTCCTTTCAAGTGTTTTTAAAAGAAAGAATACTTTTATTCAGCAAGGGTGCATTAAATTAATCAAAAGTAACAGTATACATTTATAATGTTATTTAAAGGCCAACTAAAGTGCCTTGAAACCCACAGCATTATTTAATAAGTTGACATAATTTCCACTTACACAGAAAGACAGGGTGGGACATATCGATCAGCTCCTCCCCTTTTTTAAAATAGCATTTTGTTTATATCACAGCTCGGCCAGAGTCGTTGGGCTAAGCAAAGCTGCAGTTTCCCCCAATCTCTAACGGTTTCTAATTTCCTCCATATTGCTTTAAAATATAGCATTCTGAGCAGAATTTAAATGGTTCCGATACGTTTTCTGCTCTGCGCCAACTTGCAAATATGATCCGCTCTGTGCTCTCGTGTCTCTGGACCGAAGCTGCTGCGGTTCGCGTGACACTAACGAGAAACCAGACTTCATTCACCCCAATGGACAGCATATTTACACTGTCTGAATCGTTCCCTATCCCCTATATAGTGCACTATGTGCCATTCACCATGCAGAAAACAGTAAATGTGTGAACAAGTGACTGATTTCAGCTGCAGCTTCGGCATCTGTTTATAATTTAGGGAGCGGGACGCTTCAGATTCTAGAGAGCATTTGGTTAGACAGAAAATCTGATGAGAATCTGAAGTGCAGCGTGACGTCATCAAAATCATTGATCCACATTGGCGGAAGTGAGAGACTGCAAGTTTTGAATGCTTATATCTTCTAAATACGAATTGTGTAATTGTTTTGGAGCACACTAGGTTATAGTTAACAGTAAGGCTAACAACATATTCATACTAAAAGCCAATAAACTTCAATTTTGTTAAATTTCATGGGGACTTTAAAATAAATGTTCTTCTTCTTGAAATTTCTATTAATCAATGAATCCTGAAAGAAATGTATGACTGTTTCCACAAAAATATATAGCAGCTGTTTTCAAGAGTGATGATATTATTAAGAAATGTTTCTTGAGCACCAAAAAGCTGCATATTAGAATGATTTCTGAAGGATCATGTGACACTGACGACTGGAGTAATGATGCTAAAATATTCAGCTTTGCTATCAGAAAAATAAATTACATTTTAAAATATATTAAAATAGAAAAAAGCTATATACGCTGTGTACACTGACATATACAATAGTTTATACTGTATATGTGTATACATATTGAATATGTAGTGTATGTATGCGTAGTGTATCTTTCTACATATCAAAATATGCCTAAGGTGGAGAACATCAATGCTCTTTATTGTCAATCAGCAGAGAGGAAGAAGAAGCAGAGAAAGTCTAAGTCTCTCAATATTTATATAGTATGTGGGTGTTATGCAAGCAGACAGTTCTTGTTCCCAGTTACTGGGGAGTGTCTACACCTCTGACAGCAAAACAGAAAACAGGTCTTGCAAATTGCATTATCTGAAAAGGGATCCTAGCCCTTTAGTAAGATACAGAAAAATAAAATAGAGAGATAGAAAAATAGTGCATTCCCACATACACCATATACAGTAGTGTATATTCACTATTTTAATCTTCACAACTGTTAAGGTTTCCTGTCCTGTTTCCATCAAAATGCAAAGCTATAATTCTGTAAGGTTAAAAAGACAATCTGTGATGGGACGGTGTATACCTTGTTGGGTTGGGTGTACAGCAGATGGGCGTCCTCAGGGACTGGAGCCGTGAAGGGATGGTGGGCAGACTCAAGCATCTCTGGATCATCCTCTTTGGGTAAGAAAAGTGGAAAGTCCAGTACCCACAAGAAGTGAAAGACAGAGGGGTCACGAACAGGCACGCCATAATGCTCAAGCAGCTCAGCACACTGCAGTCTCAGCTTCCCCAGCAGAGGGCGCTAAACATGACAAAAGAAATGTCTTTTTTTTTTACTTATAGATAAATAGTAAACAGATATCAACAGTGAAAAGAAATTATCGGAAAGAGGTAATAGGTTCTGGACATGTTGCAGGCTGGACTCGAACCTGCATCACCCACATGAATTAGCTTTTGTTTTAATATTTTCAATTTTATTTTTAATTTTAAAGGCGTAGTGTGTCAATTTTAGCGGCATCTAGCACTCCTCCCTTTCTGCTTCTAATAGACCAGACGGCAACTATTACTACTACTACTACTACTTTGTGCGTATTCAACGTAGTGACAATGCAAGCCTCTAAAAACACGAACGATTTAGAAGAAGACCAACATAGTGACGAAACGCGCTCTATAGAGCGTTTGTCCATTTAGGGCTGCTGTAGAAACATGCCGTGCATAATTGCGACTTGACATGGAGGGGGGACCCGCGGTGTATGAGATAGAAATGGCTCATTCTAAGGTAATAAAAACATAATGGTTCATTATGTAAGGTCTTTATGTACCACTGAAAACATAGTTATGTATATTGCTTTTTTGTCAATAGATCCTCCCAAATTTTACACATTGCACCTTTAAATTTAAGTTTTAGTAATTTTATATGCTTGTCATTTTTATTTATTTTATTTTTTATTGGGGGGGGGGGGATTCTTTATAGCTTAATTTTAGTGTTTCAACTTAAATATATTTATTTCAGATTTTGAGAACATGTCTAATTTTCATTTAAGTTTTCTAAGTTTAGTCTAATACTTATATTTTATTTCATTTCAGCATTATGAAAACTGAAATTTGTATGTTTTATTTTATAACAATGTTTTTTTTTTTTTTTTTTTGTCCATACAATGAAAGTCAAAGGGGTTCAATGTCATTTTGGACCCCACTGACCTTACTGTATGGACAAAAACAGAGAAACATTCTTCATAGTATCCTCTTTTGTGTTTTACAGAAGACAGTCATTCAGGTTTAGAGCAACATGATGTTGAGGAAATAATAAAATAATTTTCTTTTTTGTTTAATCTATCCCTTAAACATACATAAAAGATCATGAATGTTTCAGGGTAAGAAACAGAAACTTCATGATAGCCTTAGAAAGGACACAAACTGAGGTGCTACAGATAATATGAGAGTGAACTCTAACCATGGATTTGTCATTTTAAAAATTAAAAACGTTTTTTGATCATTCATGAAACAGCTAAAAATGAAACTACAAGAGGCTTTTACAATTCATTCATTTGGGGGCAGGTACATGTTAATGAATGCCAAGATCTCTAAAACTATATTTGAGGAGCAAGATCTCCCACAGCTCTCATTTCTCTTGCTTTCTGTACTAGCATCACCATTCATCCCACAACCTCAGCACACAAAGCTCGCCAGTTATCCCTAGCCATCTCCCACATCTCTGCTTTGTGACTAAACAGCCGTCTCACTTTGTGCCAAGCTCACCATCTGCACCAGCCCCGAGCGAGAGCTGAGGCACGGAAAAGATGAATATTCTTTTAAAAGTGATTAGATCATGTCAGCATTCCTCTAAAGCCATATTTTCTGAAAACTCTTAGTCATCAATCACTTTAGGGCACACATATTGATGGAATGGTACTTGAGGACCATAAATAGGGATGCTGGTCATTGAATTATTTACTCCAAAACAAAATGGCTTGATGAATTTGTGGACCAACTGTAGTTTTACTTGAATATTCGCTCTCATGATGTGTTTATGAAACTGAATCAGCATGGTTATATGAATCTGTGAGAGCAGGGAACAAATTGGAGGCGGATACGCACCACTTTCTCTTGGGGTCCGGCCGTGATGAAGATCAGGTCTCCAGCATTGGCCTGGGCCATCTGGAGCAGCTGCTGTTTGGCCGTGTCCGAGAGCAGTCGGCTGAGAGGGGATTTCAGCGAACCATCTGCCCTTACTGGAGCCACGCTCACCTCCTGTACGACACACGGCGCAAGCACAGCAATGATCATCCATTTCCTCCACCAGCCCATATTCAATTTCCATTGACAACATAGGGCACAAACTCTTGAGCAATCATCAGTCTCGAGAACACTGCGGGCTGGTTTCCCAGACACAAACGAAGCCAAGACCTGGACTAAAACGGATAGCAATGGAGAATCACCTTTGACGATGCCATTTAGTTCAAGCCAAGAACACTTGCTCAAAGTTCACTTTCCATTTATACACACAGCCAGAAGAATATATAGAGTGTTTGCAGTTGGAAAACTAAGCAGAAGTCAGCTATCATAAGTATTAAAGGACATTTTTCTTGTTTTTAATTTACTGTATTTATTTTTTTGGTAAGTTGCCTTTATTTTACTGGATAGTAGAGACTTGACAGGAAGCAAAGTGGGAGAGAGAGAAGTACGGCATCATAAAGTAAAACGAGCCAGAAATCAAACTTGAGTAATCCGAAGCAGTGCCCACATGGATTCTGGCTCTGACAGAAGTATTTAAGAACATTAACAAGTTATGTTCCTCATCATTACTCTTGACATTTATAACAGACTATTATTAACACAACGTTCCCCTTTTGACAGGAATTAGATTTGAATTTTTTCAGTAAAAAAATATGATCAAGATGTACTTTTTAAGAAGGATATTAAAGGGATAGTTCACCCCAAAATGAAAATTCTGTCATCAATTACTCACGTTCATGTCGTTCCAAACAGACTTTTGTTCATCTTCAGAACATAAATTAAGATATTTTTTAATGTAATCTGAGAGATTTCTGTCCCTCCATAGACAGCTATGCAACTTGCACTTTGATGCTTCAAAAAGTTCATAAAGAGATTGTAAAACTAATCCATATGAATTGAGCGGTTTAGTCCAAATTTTCTGAAGAGACTTGATTGCTTTATATGATGAACAGATTGAATTTAGGCTTTAATTCACAAATAAACATTCATTAACGCACACATCAGACATGGGAAACAGAAGCTCAAGCATGTTTGCTTGACGTTCGAGAACCACTGAGGTTCATTCTCGTGTGTTACGCAGCATGTTTGAGCTTCCCAAAGAACCAAAGAGGTTTGTTCTCACACATCAAGCAAGTACGGTTGAAATTCTGTTTATGTTTGCTGATCAATGTTTCTATGTGAATAAAAGCCTAAATTGCATCTGTTCATCATTTAAAGAGATCGTGTCTTTTCAGAAAATTTGGACTGAACCACTCGATTCATATGGATTAGTTTTACAATTTCTTTATGAAGTGACAAAGTGGTAGTTGCATAGACTGTGAATGCAGGAACAGAAATCTCTAAGATTTAATTAAAAATATCTTCAATTGTGTTTCGAAGTTGAACGAAAGTCTTACAGTTTTGGAACGACATGAGGTGAGTTACTATCCCTTTAAATGAAATATATTATATTACTATATACTTTACAGTTGGGGGTAGGTTATGTTAAATAATACTACAAAAAAAACAAACAAAAAATATGGTAACATTTTATCAATTCATATTTTATAAAATACTACTGGCAAAACTACATTGATTTACTAAAAAGTATCAGCTCATAAGAGTCATTCATCCAGGAATCAGTCAACTACACTGGTTGTTCTATATGGTTTTAATTTACTAAAAAGATCCGACGAATAAGAGTCAATCATTTGGTAGTCGGACTTCACTGGTTGTTCTGTACGTTTTTATCCACTACAAATAAAAAAAATGGCTCATGAGAGTCATTCGTCTGGGTTTCATTTAAACTAATGATCACGCTTTATGGTTTTGATTCACCAAAAAGAAACAAATGATAATAGTCAGTCATTTGGGAATTGGTTAGACTGGTTGTGGGATATGTTTTTTATCCACTTGAAATGGCTCATAAGAGCCATTTGTTTTGGGAATTTATTGTTTTGTAATGTAGTAAAGACAAGAGTTCCATTATTGTAAGAATGCATGTACAATAACATAATTTGGTTTCAGTATAAAAATTTCTATAGAACAAGTTTGTTGAAATTCCCAACCTTCAAGGGACAGATCACCCAAAAATTAAAATTCTGTCATAATTTTCTCACCTTCATGTCATTCTAAACCTTTATGACTTATGGTATTCTGTGAAACAAAAAAGAAGGTATTCTGAAAAACTGTTCTTGTCTATACAATGAAAGTCAAAGGGGTCCAGTGTTGTTTTGGACCACACTGACTTTCCTTGTATGGAAAAAAAAAAAACACAAAGAAAATATCAAAACACCTTTTTTGTGTGTTCAGTAGCCCAAAGAAAATCATAATAATTTTAATTTTTGGGTGAAAATAATTATCATCATGAGTAATAGTAATATAGATTCTTGCCTTAAGCATCACTAACAAGAGCAGACTGAGACAAAATGCAAATTAGTATTAATTTTTATCTTAGTACAAAGCACTAACACATTAATTAACATGAAAAATTGATCAAACTATTTTATATTATATAAATCATTTCAAGCTATAAAATATGAATGTACTACGTATGGGGAGAAGGGGAAAATACATTTAACATTTATAAGAGTCCTCAGACATACAGAACTGTGAAGTGGATCCTTGCCTCGGGGTAAGTATGCTGTGTGTTACATTTGACTGTTTTACCACCAAATCATCCTGACTTATTGATTACTTTCAGATAAATATTTCAGGAGACTTCCCATGATGTGCATAGACTGAATGCTGGTGGTGTTCCATCAGCAAACAGAGGGAGAAAGACACAAAACTCACCTGACCATACTGTGTCTTGGCTGCTTGTTTCAGGAACTCTAAGTCTTTGCCCTTCAGGTGTTTCTGTGGAAGAAATGCCACACACAGTTAGCTTCAAATGCTCCAGAGACAGTATAAGGTGAAAGAGATGGACCACTCATAGAAAGAGACGGACCACTCATAGAATGGCAGAAATTAGGTAACTTTTTAAAGAACGTCAGCTTAAAAGTGATTAAATACAATAGTGATCATGTGAATTATATTAATGATTATTGATTTCCAGTATGAGTTAAAAGGAATGAATTTCTGGTTTGGCACATTCCCGATGAACAGGAATGAGAATTATGAGGAATTCTAATTTGTTAAAGGTAGACTATGTAATTTTAAAATTTAGTTCAAAACTGTTCATCTTCTAAACCGTGTATTGTCTTATCCTGAATCACCTCGGTATGCCTATAATAAGTGTTTATATTTATAATAGTTTAGACCTGGCGGGACGACATTCGCCGTGGAGTATCCCAGTACCTGCGTGGCACGTCATATACATAAACACAGAGAAGTAGCTCCGGCTACAATGTCCTTTCGCAAGACGCATGTAGTTTTGTTTAATACCCGCTAGGGCACCAAAACATACATAGTGTACTTTTAACGATTCTTTTAGTTGAGGTATAAATAAAATGCATTTCATATTGAATTTACTGATGTGGTAACTTTTCACCAGCTCATAATAATTATTTGTTCATAAACCAGGCTACACTAATTGCGCTGTCAGTTTTGAGTCACTAAAATGAACCGACTCAAAAGATTCATTCGTTTGGAAATCAGTCTACACTGTGCTGTAGATTCAGTGGTGTTGATTCAGTGTTGGGGCATCAGAAACAGAATCTCTGGATTACCATTCCTTCTGGGACACAGATAGCCTGAATGCAGCCACTTGGTTCAAGAAGTGCATCTTTGATGAACTCAATTTGCGTTTCCTGGAATGCCGTGGTGACATCCACAAGCTGAATGCAAGAAAACACATCAGAATTAATTTGAGTTAACTATTACATCAGCCTAAAGAAGGCAATACACAAAGAGACTGTAAACGTATTAACCAGATAATTTGTGTAAATTTACTAATTAATTTCTTATGAAATAAACAAATATATTTTAAAAAATTAAAAATAATATAACAAACAAATAGAAAAGCAAAATGTAAAAGAAAATGTAATTAAAATAAATACATACACTACCATTCAAGTTTAGGGTAAAAGAATTATCTCACCAAGGCTGCATTTATATGACCAAAAATACATTAAAAACAGTAATATTGTATAATATTTTTACTATTTAAAATAACTCATTTCTATTTTAATATATTTTAAAATGCAATTTATTTCTGTAAAAGTGAAGCTGAATTTTCAGCAGCCATTACTCCAGTTTTCAGTATCACGTGATCTTTTAGATCTTTTAGAAATCATTATAATATGCTGATCAAAAATATTTCTTACAATTATTAATGTTGAGCTGTTTAAAATCAATGCGAAAACCATCATTTTTTTCTCAGGATTCTTTGATTAAAAGAAAGTAAAAAAAAAATAAAATAAAAAAAAGCATCCTTGCTGAATAAAAGTATCATTCTTTCATTAAAAAAAACCTTACTGACCCCAAACTTTTGAACAGTAGTGTATTTAAAGTGATTGGTTACAAGGTAGTTTGTGACGTCACAAACACCAGCGATTTCAAACCGCGACAGTTGACTTATGAATTTGCACATGGTTTGTCTTAAAGCATATTAAAAACACCTCATAGACATATAAACAACATTAAAAACTTGATTTTCACCACAGGGGGACTTTCATCTCCTATTTTTTGAAATGCTAAAACATCACAGATTCAGCAAAGGTCTCTAAATATCCAAGCAGAACTGAATGCATTCAGGACGCACAACGGTGCAAGGGAACGTATCATGAGAGTTTCATTTTTAATTGTTGAGCACTGCATGAAAATCTGTGATGTGCGGGGAAACAGGATGCCAGCACAGCGTGATGCCAAGGACGGCCAGCATGCAAACAACCTCATTGATGTCTTACGTCCAATCTAGGATGATGTGCACAAAGAAAGAACGTGCGGTCACCTTCATCCCAAATCTAGTGTCTGGTTTGTCAACTCCATAGTCTCTCATGGCTTCCTCATAAGTCATGGAGGGAAAGGGAACATTAATCTGTCCTTTGTCCTCTGGCCAGGAGTACTGAACCAAGCCTTCAATCAAACTCATGACTCCAGCCTGGTCTACAAAGGATATCTCAATATCCACCTAGGAGATGTCAACACAGAACAGAGAAATGAGCCAAAATGCTTTGTTCACACTGCACATGAATCAGATTTGTTTTTCAGACAGTGTATAAAACCTGATTTTGCTTTTGAATGCAGTTTAAGATATTTATATGTGTTTTTTGCAATTCAGATCAACAATCATGGTGTTTAGTCTGAGGTGAGAATCCTGCAAAGCCTATTAGCAGCTCTCAACCTTGTGAATGGGAGTTAGAGCAAGCCACGTTATTAAAACAATATTCATCTGCATCAGAAGCGAGCCCCAGCTTCACAGATATGCAAAACGTGCTGCTGCATGTTTTCTCCCAACCTTTAGCACATCATTACCTGTGTGAATTCAGGCTGTCTGTCAGGCTTGGAACCCTCATCTCTGTAGCAGCGAGCAAGCTGAAAGTACCTGAGATTGCAGGAGATAACCAGCACGTAAGTGACTGTAGGCCAATATTGACTGACATTTTTAAATCATTCATAGCATATCATTTTCCATTGACAGACTTTTCATAGAACTAGCCTGCAGTCCTGGCTTAGCGCAACTATTAATTCAAAGAGACGTGCTGCCAAAATTGAAATGAAAATGAGACTATTGTGGTCATTATCATTTTTCAAAATCTAATAGAAACTAGACGTATGCATTTTCTGAATTGACAATGACAAAGGTGCTTGCCTGTGTAAAAATGTCAACACAATGCTAGTGTGTTCTGGGTGGTTGCCACCCTCTCTCACACTTTGGTTCGCCTGGTTTCACCCCAACTTTACTTAACAAACAACTTTTTAAGTATTTAAAGGTGCACTAAGGAAAATAATATTATATATATAATAAATACATAAATAATATACACTACCATTCAAATGTTTGGGGTCGGTGAACATTTTGAAAGAAGTCTCCACAGCTAATTTATTTGATCAAAAATACAGTAAAAACAGTAATACTGTAAAATATAATTACAATTTAAAATTGTAATTATACAATTATAGTAATTGTAACTGTTTTTCTATTGCAAAATGCAATTTATTCCTGTGATAGAAAGCTGAATTTTCTCCAGTCTTCAGTGTCACATGATCCTTCAGAAATAATTTGAATATGCTGATGACATTTATTATTATCAATGATAGAAACTTTTGTAAACAGTGATCCATTTTTGATAAATTTTTTGTTTGTATTGCTAAAGTAAGAGTGTTGAACTGTCTTCTCCTGCAGTCCAGTTTGTTTGAGATGCACCCTCTACTGTACAGGCATGAATTTTCATATATACTTCAAGCGAAATTGAAGAACGAACTGGTGTGACGTCATTTCTAACAAAATCACACCAAAACAAAGTTCGTTTTGGAAGTTCGAAACAGCTTGCCAAAGCAAACTTTGCGGAAAAGTTCCCTGTGGCTGGTAAACACCTTTAAACTACCATTGGTCTGTAACGATTAGGTAAAAGGTGGGTGTGGCTCTGAGGCTCCACCTTCTTTGACATGGAAATCTTCTCCGGTTCATTTCTTCTGTTAAGTCCCTCGAGGTCATACGTCCACGAGTAAAAACATGAACACATTGGAGGGCCGCTTTATAGTAGAAAATGAAGGTCTAATTCTAATTGAAAGAGATACTGACATTGTTTTTTCATGTTTAATACTGTAAAGCTGCATGCTTTTAAAGAATCTATTGTATTTAAAGTGGTATATAAATAAACGTGATGTGACTTTTTTGGAGTCCCGATTTGCAGAGCTTGTGCTAACATCCGCATCGCTATGATCTGATGCTTTCTTAACTACTGTTTTCTCACCACTGTTATTTTTGTTGTGTTTATTTTGTTACTGAAAAGAAAGCGTACAGCACATATTAACATATTCATCTAGAAGTTGCTCTCAGCAGCGTGGGTGGCGTCAGGATTTACTGAACAGTATACTGCTGCTCGTGTATTTCAAGTTTCTTTCTACCCCAAAGCGAAGAACGAAAAAGAACTATTAGGCTGATACATTTGCAAAAAAATAGAATTAATAAAATCTTCTCTTTTTTTATTAAAAAATAAACAAGCAAGCCCAGACCAGATGAGAAAAAGTTTACATAAAAACTAACTAAGGCCCTGTTTCCACCCGGTATTAAGATGCGTGGACAAGCTCAAAATGTTTTACACCTGTATTTAGCATTGTTCACTTGTTTCGATCGACCAAAACACATCTTAATACTAGGTGGAAATGGCCTAAGTAACGAAATTAGTTACTTTTTTAGGGAGTAACGCAATATTGTAATGAATTACTTTTAAAAGTAACTTTATGTAACACTGTCTCATGTGATCAATTTAAACTTTTGAATAGCAGTGTATATTTATAGTAAAAATAATAAATAAAAGGGGAAATCGTAAAAGGTGAACCCTATAAATTTACATTCATTTTGCATTTGCCATCATCTCACACCCACTTAAATGTTTTTTTTTTTAATTTATAAATTTATATAAAAAACTATAATAATTTCTTTATATATAAATACTCTTTAGCATATCTCTAGTAAATACATTGTAGCAATACATTAATTTTCAGTGTTTTATCTTTTAATTTATTTAGAAAAAGTTTGCTTATCACTTATAGTATCAGACAGAATTTTAATAATCTCTGCATCCTTAAAAATGCTATTTTTTAGATGTTCAAACATTCCTCTTATGCTCATTACAACATTTTACATTTTTGATTAAACTTGTTAGGCTCCAAAATCTTATTTAGAGTGTCACTGACTGGACCGGGAAGCAAAGTCATCTTCATCATTTGAATGAACGTGTCCTTGTCAACTACTCGCATGGGACCTAGACCCCTTTATTATGCAACCCTTGAAAACAAAGCTAAACATGTCAGCAGCAACCCACTCAGTGACTGATGTGCTAATACCACCTCACAATTCTTGCCTTTTAATTCCAAATTTTAAAAAAATCTTCAAAAAACAGCTACAATCCAAAGCAGAATTCTAAAGCATATGCCGCATACATGTCACTGTTTTGGCATTTCACACAGCATTGGAACAAATGCAGTTCTGCAAATTTAAAAGCTAAGAATAATACTGTCTGATTCCGAGAGCATGTTGGCCAACAGGATGTAGCTTTGTTTTTAAGGTGCTGTCAGTCAGTGAAAGCACAGTTTAGTGAATGTGCCAAGCATCTGACAACAATCTATGAATATGAAGAAAATATGATGTGAAATATTATTTTTTACCGGTCTATGCCAGCCACCATAAGAAGCTGTTTGAACTGCTGTGGGCTCTGTGGAAGAGAATAGAACTTCCCAGGGTCTCCAGATGGCACCACAAATTCTTTGGCACCCTGAAAAACACAGTTACACTTGAATAAACTCTGTGTATTCCTGCCTCTGACTGAGAACTGAATCAGCCAGCATATCTCAAGCCAATCTGATAAATGAAAGTCACATTATGAAATATAAAAAGATAAAAGCAAAAATAATTTAGCACAGGGAGGGAAAAAGCAAGGAAAAATACTGAAAAAAACTTCACTGACTTTTAAAGATCTATCTATCTATCTACTGTATCTATCTATCTATCTATCTGTCTGTTCAAACTTAGATGGTTCTGTATACAGAGAGTCCTCCTACAAGTAAGATAGATGGTTATTCACCACCTAAAACTGTATTCATATTTTATTTAGCAGACATTCTAACATCGTAGATGATCATCTGCCCCCTACAGACCACCTTGCAGCAACTACCAGGCCTCGTTGTGTCATGAGAATTCACTATTCTCACTCAGCCATGATTCATTTATTCCGCGTGTCAAAGCTTTAAAAGTTATAAAACTTTGAAACAGATGTAAAAGTTCCTAGCACAACAAAGCCAGAGGGAGGAAGTCAGAGTGATGTGATTGCTCACAAAGTTTCGGGTAATGATCTGGCAATATTTTGCACCAGCTGTAGTTTGTTGTTTGGGCAAGCCTTACAGGGGTGTCTTGCAGGAAACAAGAAACAGAAGCATGAGTCACCATAGAAGCATTGAAAAATAAGTTCTCGTGAATGCAACGATTCTGCAATTACAAAATGTTTTTTTTGCTTAGTATGTCAAGCTACATTTTGCTTTATACTCTATCTTTCATTTTTTGGATTTGGCTCAGTAAGTATATATATTATATAACTCACAATTAAATAACATATTTCAATTCAGAAACATAATCTGACATGAACTGTCACATAAATGTTGCTCAAACAGCTTATTTTTCACACTAGACCTGCCAATGCACACGTGCAGTCTTTAGCACATGTCTCAGAACACCTTCTATAGGTGATGCAATGACTTTACCAATTGCTGATTGGCTCTTTAATATAGAGGGTGGGAGTTATTCCGCCATATTGCACATTGGACTTTCTCCTGTTCATGAAAGCGATATAAATGCACAGTCTTTGTATATCTAAAGTCTTTGGTTTTGGTTATAAGAATGATTTATACAGTAAAAATACCTACCCCAGGTGTTCTTTTAAACAACGTTGGTGTTTCCACATCCACAAATCCTTGGTGAAAGACAGGTAATGCTCAATGAGTATTGGGGTACATTAACTAAGCACATGTATGCACAAGTTTGAAAATTCCACTGTTAATCCTCACCATGCAAATTGCAAAGATACTCCCTCATTTTCATCACCATTTGTGATCTCAGTCGTAAATTGTACTGCATCCCGGGTGACCGAAGATCAAGATAACGATACTGCATCCGGAGGGATTCTGATTTCTTCAAGGCAAACATAAAGATTGAGATTAAACATATCAGGGATTTTTTTATGCTACTTGGATAACATTTTTTGTCTGGGTCATAAACACTGTTTAGCCAGTGAACCTTTTCAATTCAACAAAAATTAATTTGGTCCTCATTGACAATTTTTCATGATGAATTACAAAATATATATAATAATCTGCCTTTAATTAACACTGATTTTAATAATAAATACAATAAAAATAAAAACACTGTGTCCAGACAAGACACAATTACTGTATTACAACATACATGTGTTTAATGGTCATAAAAATGACAAAAAAAAGTCTAAAAATAGGTTTCAAATTTTTTTCTGCAAGATATACACTACATTTGGGTGAGTAAGATTTCTAAAAGGAATTAATACTTTTATTTAACAAGGATGCATTAAATTGACATAAAAAAGTGACTATTTTATATTGTTATAAACAGTGTTGGGTGTAATGAGTTACTAAGTAATGCGTTACTGTAATTAAATTACTTATCCACTGAAAAAGTAAAGTAAGGAATTACTGTTCATTTTTAGGTAATTTAATTACAGTTACTTATAATGTACTTGCGTTACATACTGTAAATTAGTTCAACAGTTCTGTATAAATCAATATTAAGTTTAAAATCTAAATATGTCATCTAAAGGTAAAAGTGAACACTGCCTCTTTAAAATGTTAGCTGTAGTGAGTTGCGCGTGAGTTCGCAACTTCGAACCACTTGGCTGTGTTGTCGCTGTCTGAAGATGCCGGCAGAAGCGAGTGGCTGTTTTGCAGAATGGAAATATTCCAATTACTTCAATTTTTTGACACAGGTAGGCAAAAACATTACAGTAAAATATAAGCTATGTCCTAGTTAGAAAAAAAACTACTGAGAGACGGTCTTCAGCCAGTGCGCTCTCAGCGTGCACACATAACCGTCTCTCGCGAGTGTCAGATTTTCGCGGTTTATTACACATAAACGCTCAAATACACACACAGTTATGTCAAAATGCCCGTTTTGGCGTATATACGCGTTGGTTATGTTGCGAATGTGAAACAGCATATTGTCTCCGTCCATTAGGTCTTAGTGACAGCAGCCTTTAAAACATGCTAGTCTACTACTGGTCTGTATTATATGATAATCAAAGAACAAAAGAAACGGTTTAATTAAGATTAATCTATACAGTTATGCAGAGTTATTTTATATTTGATTATTCAATTTCTGTGGTATTTATACTTACTACTATTAGACCTAGGCTACCTGAAAAAATATATAGCATTGTTTTATTTGTATCTTTAAATATTTTTTACCTTGGCATCGAGTATTGTGGTGGTAGACTACCTGTACCGAATACTAGATTTTTTGTATCGTATCGTATCGTACAGTATTATAGTATATTTTAATAAAGCTAAAATGTTTTAAAAGGCTAAACTATTCAATGTTTGACTCATATTAAACCAAATTATTAAAAGTTTCCTTTCTATTGTCTATCCGGTCAAGGTTTATAGGGATTTTAAGTAATTAGTTTAATTAGTTATTGAGTAATTAAATTACTTTTCAGACAGAGTAATTAGAAAAGTATTTTAAATACAACATTGATGATGTAATTAGAAATCAATTACTTTTTTGAAGTAACTTACCCAACACTGGTTATAAAAACTATTTAAGATAAACAGTACTTTTGAACTTTCTATTCATCAGAAAATCCTGAAAAGAAAATCTATCACGATTTCTACAAAAATATAAAGCAGCGTAACTCTTTTCAATATCGATAATAGAAAGAAATGTTTCTTGAGCAGGAAACCAGCATATTAGAATGACTTCTGAAGGATCATGTGACACTGAAGACTGGAGTAATGATGCTGAACATTCAGCTCAGGAATAAATTACATTTTGAAATATATTAAAATAGAAAACCATTATTTTAAATGGTAATAATAATGCACAGTATTACTGTTTGTTTTACTGTATATTTGATCAAATAAATGCAGCATTGGTGAGCATAAGAGACTTCTTTCAAAATCTTTAAAATGTTTTTGAAAGAAGCAAAAGTTTTGAACAGTGATGTTCCTTCAGATGTTCTTTGTGAGATTCACCCTAGAACTATTGCAGACAAAATTAGAAATACTTCAACATTAATTTCAAAAAGTAATGCATGCAACACTTGAAAAATAATATTTACTTACTTTGACAAATTCCTTAATCTCAAACGGCAGCTTTCGGCAGGTATTCAGCACTTTCATGCTCTCAGCACAGACCTCAATTTCTCCTGTGGACATTTTCTAATATTGAATAAAAATTACAATTTTACATACATTTCACACTGAACATTACAGTATCAGACTTTTCTCTTTATGTGCATATATGAACAGGCATAACAACCTTATTCTCCTGTCCCTCTGGTCTACGCCTGACCCATCCTTTGACCATGATGACCGACTCCACCGTGAGGCCAAGAAAAGCATTCTTCAGTTCAGATTTGGACTAATGGATTAGAGTGTCAAAGAAAATTGTTATTTTTGGTGAAAACACCAAAAAATAAACCAACACGTGAGCAGCACCAGATTTTTGTTTATCACATTTTAATTTATCAAACAGTACAAGAAAGAGAGCTGTGTTTCTACCTCATCCTGTGGGATAAGAATTTGCACCAATCCACTGAAGTCTCTCAAGATCACAAAAAGATCTTGCCTAATGTGTCAAGAACAGAGAATGTGTTATAGTAATGAGGCTCAGTGATATTCACAAATAAGCTTTGTGTCTCAAAAAAGGAATTTTTACTTTTTTTTTTTTCATAATTGCAAGTTATAAACTCATAATTGTGAGTTTACATCTTGCTATTGATTTTTTTCTGTAAATTTAAACTGTAAATTCGCGAGCTTACGTCTCATAATTCTGACTTTTTTCCTCAGAATTTACATCTCACAATTTTGCTTTTTTGTATCCGTTAAAAAAGGTAACTGTTTTAATCTCACAAATTCTCACTTTTCTTCTCAGAATTTCAAGTTAACATCTCACACTTCTGAGTTTATATCTCACAATTCTGACATTTTTCTAAGAATTGTGAGGAACAAATTTTAGAATTAAGTTATTAACTCACAACAAAGTGTTGAGATTAAGAATTGTGAGATCAAAAGTCACAAATTACCTTTGTTTGTTTTTTTTCTGCTTCCATACAAACCTCATGTACTGAATCCAGCCACATAAAGTAACTTCTTTGTCTACATGACTGGAACACAGTTCTCCACATGTGTGGCTTCTCTGTGAAAAACTGCTTTGACCTATAAGAAAGAAGAAAAAGATATATATATATATATATATATATATATATATATATATATATATATATATATATATAAAAGACAATTCCAAATACATAGTGTTGTTTAAGGTCACATTACCTGAAGTGTAAGTAGAGCAGGTTCTGGAGAATTTATAAGCCCATGCTAACGAGTTTGGGGGTAGAGATGGTTTTGTGGAGTAAATTTGATTGACAGAAGGTAATGATCTCCTGCTGTACACACATCTCAACACCTGGTGGGCTGATCTGAGAAAAAATAATCTGTATTTGTCTGCCATTGTCCGGTATGCGAGGTCTTGGTGTCGCTGGCTTCATTTAATCTTTGTTCTCTTTAGGAAATGAAAAGATACTTTTCAGAGCTGTTATTTCACTGTGTGCATGTTTTGTAAATGTCTTTTTTGTTTCACTTTCTATAAATCCAGTTACATCATTGCAGTTAATGTAACACTGACGGAAACATTAGTATTTCGTTAATCTTGTACATACGTCAATCTACAAAATACAAAAACATATAATAGTTGGCTCGAATGGCGTATAACAATAAGTGAATCAAAATAAATCTTAATCCAGTTGAATCTTCAATGACATTCTGAATCGTGACAGTTGAGAAGTGCTACATACAGCCCTGCGCATGAAATACTTTGACACGACTAATCAAACTAGATATAATCGATTGTAACATGGTAATTAATTACTTATATTACATTTATGTGCCGTCATTGTATATTCGTCGCCGCCATTTATTCATTTTTGTAAATGTGATCTAGAGTCAACTAAATGTAGAAATATAATAATACACTTCTCTCTTGGTAACAGCAATCGATTATTGTGCCTGCTCCGCCCTGTTGCACGATGGGAAAGCGGGATGTTCAAATCCTCTTCCTGCTTTTTTTTTTTTTTTTTTGGCTCGGTGTGTTTTTGTTCATCATGGAGGGGAGAGGCAGGTACGGCTGATATATGTTTTTAGCTTTTCTTAAAAAATAAATTTAGCCACGCAGAATGAATTATTTAAAACACAACACGTTAGCATTTTACTTAACGTTAGTACGATGAAAATGGATAATGCAGTGGTTTAAGCGAACTGCTAATAGTAGCGGTTGTCTGAAGTGCTGTTTTTTTGTTTTCTAATAAAGTTGTTTGATTAAATGCTTTAAACCTCGAAATAACAGTTCAAGTATATTTTAAACGTATAGTTACAACATGTAACATTTTATTAAATAACACTGAATGTATTGAACTTATCTTCTGCTTCTTTTACCCATGCAGTGCCGTCAATACTCCTGCCACCAGCAGACCTGTAACTCGTAGAAGCAAAAGTTATGGCCGGAGCTGTGTGGAAGCACCCTCATATTTCTGGCAAACAGCAGGACATTTAACAGTCTTGAAGATCCCAACCAGTAGAGAGGCTGCCAAATCACAAATCATCACTGTAAGAGACCATAGAAATGACTCAAAATGCTGTTTCTGACATAGAGTAGCCATGAGTGACAAATAACTTTTTTTCTTTCTACAGAATAAGGTTGACCCTGAGCATATTGCTCTTCTGGTGAAAAATGAGTGGAAGCTGTCCTACGTTACTCCTTTGTATCGCTTCAGACATACAGAGCTGAAATCATATTCCAAGCATCTCTCAGCCTTCATCATAGCAGAGAAACAGCAAGGAGTTGCAGTTGAAGTCGGGTTAGAGGCAGGATTCAAGGTCACATTTACTGCAGTTCTTGGACTAGCTGAGACCGATGAGGATGCTGAGACTGTTTTCATTCAGGTAAGCCTACGATTTTTTAAAAAAGAAATTAATACTTAAAGGGATAGTTCGCCCAAAAATGAAAATTCTTTCATTAATTATTCACCCTCATGTCGTTCCAAACCCGTAAGACTTTCGTTCATCTTCAGAACACAAATGAAGATATTTTTAATGAAATCTGAAAGCTTTCTGTTCCTCCATAGACAGCTACACAACTGACATGTTGACACTTCAAAAAGTTCATAAAGAGATCGTAAAACTAATCCATATGAATTGAGCGGTTTAGTCCAAATTTTCTGAGGATGAACAGATTGAATCTAGGCTTTTATTCACATATAAACATTGAACAGTGAACATAAACAGAATCTCAAACGTGCTGAATGTTGAATGAACAAAAGCCTAATTTCAATCAGTTCATCATATAAAGCAATTGAGTCTCTTCAGAAAATGTGGACTAAATTGCTCAATTCATATGGATTAGTTTTACGATCTCTTTATAAACGTTTTGAGGTGTCAAATTGTCAGTTGCGTAGCTGTCTATGGAGGGACAGAAATCTCTCAGATTTCATTAAAAAATATCTTAATTTATGTTCTGAAGATGAATGAAAGTCTTGCGGGTTTGGACCGATATGAGGTATAATATTTTCAACATTAATAAAAAAAAAAAATGTTTCTTAAGCACCAAATCGGCATATAATGGTTGCTGAAAATTCACCTTTATCATCACAGGAATACATTACATTTTAGGAAACAATTATTTTAAAGTCTAATAATATTTCACAATATTACTGTTCACTGTATTTTTGATCAAATAAATGCATCCTAGATTAATATAAGAGACTTCTTTCAAAAACCAACCACAAACTCTTGAATAGTAGTGTATAAATGTATAGCATTTTTTTTTTTTTTTTTTTCTCTCTTATTCCCTCAGATCCAGTCCAAACCGGTGTTTGCCGCAGCAGCAGATGCACCGAAAGTCGTCTGGCGCGGTTGGCTCACATGCGTCAACGGTGATCCAGAGTACCTGAGGGCGCTGCCTCCTGATTTTGTCAGCTTGCCTTTGTTTTGCACGAGTGGACCGGAGTCTCTTACGACACTTGTTAAATCCTGGTTCGAGAGGGCTTTTGATTGCAACTTTGGTTCTTTGGCTTTAAACTCCACCTTTCTCAATTGGCTGGCTGCTTTGTGGACTGGCTGCCATCCCACCTGCAATATCAGGTATCTGAAACTAGACTGGAGCCTTCCATCACAGCCACCCCTGGATGTCTCGTACACAGTGAACCCACAGGATGCGTGGGAGCTGTGGAACAGTATTCACCCAGAGGAGAGTACAGATGGCCGGATCGATATTAAAGAGGTCCAGTCTTTCATGAACGGGCTGGAGACTCATTTTTTTAGACACTTTAAGATCTACCTGTCTGCTGGTATGCTCGTAAAAGTATCTACCGCTCTGGGATCAGCACAGCTTGATGGGAAAATCAAGGTAATTGCTATGGTTCATATCTATTTGTTGGATATTTAGCATGTCACATCTTTACAGTATGTTATTTTTTTTTACTCTTTTTCAGATCGGAAACAGTGACTACATCACCACCTTACTTACCATGCTGACAGAATGTGCCCTCCTGAAAATGCTAACTTAAAATCTGCTTTCTATTTTAGATTTGTAAATATGTTTTTTTGTTGCTGTGTTGTTGTTTTTCTATGACATCTAAACTTTTAATTCTTTTAAGGCTTATTGTCTCCTATTTATTTTTTTGTGCTGTAAAATGTCTGTCTGTTTTCCAGCTTTTAAAATAGAGCTTGTTTTTATTCTGCTTTTTGATCCCAGTTTTCTTTTAAGAGTAGTTTTATCAAGACAAATAACATCAGTCATTATACATTATTGTAATACTTAGTTGACAAATTTATTTGTGATATATATGTAAATTTATCACTAATATATGTATAGGTGATTATAAATAATTCACACAAATATGTTAATATCTGTAATTAGTATATTGTAACATATGTTGATATTTTATACAAACATTTTGTACCCTTGAAAGTATGCATCACTTAGGGACCATTGTCATCTTTGTGTAATTAATGGCAACTGTCTTGATTTTGGATGTTTATGTTTTGACAGTGTTCAGGGTTTCTGAAATTATCATATTAAGTTTTGCTTGCAGTGTTAACAATGTCAGCATCTAACAGTCGAAATGTATAATGTTTTACTAAGTATGTAGGTGGATCTTGCAAGCATATGGTTTTGTTGGAAGGATAGTTAAAGTTATTTTGGATTTTAAAAGATTGGTTTCCTATTTTGAAATTGATTTTGGTGGACTTTTTATGTTGATATTACTTTGATTCAACCGTACTCAAGACACATCCTTCATTTAAACATTTAGATAAGTAAAGGACCTACGATGTGGATAAAATGTTTTTGAATTGAGCAACCTTTTGTCTCTAAATAAAGCACAAATCTAAGTTGATTTCTTTTATTTATATCCCAAATTCATATGAGGAGAAACAGCCATTTTTGGTTAAATCTGCAGCTTATATAATGAGCGAGTACATCATGAATTCATTTTCCAAACAGTGTTTTGTCTTATCCTGAATCACTACCGGTACACCTAATAAGGTTTTATATTGGGACTATTTTAGATCGGTCGGGTCATCAGCGCTCCGGAGTAGCACAGTACCTGCGTGACTTATCATAGACATAAACAAAGAGAAGTAGTTCCGGCAACAATGTTCTTCCGCAAGACGCATGCAGTTCTGTTTATTAACCGTTAGAGCACCAAAAGTTGCCGCTTTAACTGAACATGTTTCTAGATTTGAGGGATCTAAACCAGTGGTTATCAACCTAAAAGTTGAGTTAAATTAAGAAGTTAACATGATTTATAGTGGTTTTTAGCATTTAAGTGTATTACTTGTGAACTGAGATCAATACATATTGACTTTTTAATATTATTTTAATATTTTGCCACTCCTAGTTTCAGTAATATGTTTTAAAACATGACAAACATAATTACAGCAAAAGTACCAGAGAAAATATGTAGGGGGGGCCTCCGAATACAATGGGGTCTTTCGGACTCAATAAGGTTGAGAACCATTGATCTAAACCTCATTTAAAAGGTTGATCACTTATCAATACAATTTCAGAATTGACAAAGCATTTGGATTATTTGTTTTATTTCAACTTTAAAAGTTTTGAAATGTATAGACAGTTGAACAGCTTTAAAATTAAATAAGGTAAGATCATGGAAGATATACTTTATGTAACCGTTTTTCAACACCAAGATTAGAACACATTACTGTCCTGTGGGAAAATGAGTGTTCATTTAAAAAAAAAATGAAAGGGCAGTTTCATCTCATATTCAGTAACAAGCTTAACATTACATTTCCAACCATACGTGCAGGCTGCTACTACTACAAACCTGTTCTGAAATTTTTAGAAATGTTCTTTTTTTACCTTAGTCCTCAAACTTGCATAAAACTATACATCCAACAATATTTTAAAGAAAACAACAATACAGACTTTAATAGAAAAAATCTTAGTGGATTAAAGTGCATGGACTGACTCATTGATGCATTCGGTTGTATAAAAGTAAACAAATTGATAATACGTCAAACCTGTTTTTGACTGCTTGAAAAATAACTTATTTTCTTCTGCAACAGCCTTCGTTAGATTGCAAAGGTTTCAGGGAGGAACTGCATTTTCAGTACACCAAAGATAGAAACTCAACTAATCTGCTTACATCTGGCAAGAATGCAGAGGAACAGATCATGCTCAGTGTACAACTCATATAAAAAAAAAAAATAATAATAATAAAATAAAGTTAAAGAAATGGTAAAGAAATCACAGTGCATCCAATTCAGACCAGAACATCAATCAGGGAAACACAAGCGTCATTCACACCAATTCCCAGTGATGTGTTTCAGGTTACTGTAATTCTTCAATGCAGTCAAACAGATAGTTCCTTCCAGAAAAACAAATGCTCTGGCTGATGTTTTTCCAGCTGCTGTTTCTCTCTTCAAATCGCTGCCTTTGGCTATGCTCAAGTATGAAAGAGAAACCAAATGTAAAAACAAAATGGAGTCATGCACTATGGCCGTACAGGTGAGTCTCCTTCGAGCAGCTTCCAGAGATAGTATACCTTTGCCATCTCAGTAACTGGAGACAATACTCAGTTTATAACCAGGATTTCCACTTGCATGATGCACAATGTCTCTATGAGGCACAAGCTATGGTGAGGCATCTGTGAGATGGATGCTGTAGGTGTTACCATATATGTGATTCACAGTGAGTCATTTTTATTACACCAACACCACCTCCCAACCTCCTGTAGTTCATTCCACCATAGAGCCTTGAGGGAGGGAAAAGGAGAAAAAAAAAAAAAAAAAACAGTTAGTGACTGGCAAATGACATATAATATGATTCAAGTTTAAACATTTTGGGTCCTTTTTAATGTTTTTGAAAGAAGACTCTTCTGCTCACCAAGGCTGCATGTGTTTCTTTAAAAAAATACATTATGCAAAATTCACTTTTGCATGGTGTTTGGTCATAAATGTGTGTTGGCAGTGTGTGTACACTGTGTCTATAGTGATAAAAATCCAACCACTCTTTTTTTAATCCCCATAAATCATAAGCAGTGTCTCAGAACAAGCCGTTTCCAGATCCCTGGCAATGTGACGTCACATTAGCCACAGGTCCCGCCTACAAATATTGACAGACACTGCCGTTTTAACAGAGCCGCCCTGAGCTAGTTCACAGCGAGTCCGCCATTGCTGCACTGACGAGAATGTCTCCCAAGTGTTTTAGGTGTTCTGTAGCTGGATGGATTAATCCACATAACTCTCTCCATTTACTCCCTAAATCTGAACTGCTGAAGACAAGGTGGATTCATTTTGTTTTCGAAGAAAATGCTCCCTCAGCTCTACCGAAATTTGTTTATGTCTGCGCAAATCATTTCACACCGGACTGCTTTGTGAAGAATGTCAATACAAAGGGACAATACAAAACATACAGTCACCAGAGTGGATAAGGCAGTAATGAAGGTTATTACAGTTCATCAGAGTTGATTTATGGATATAAAGTTTATTAAGCACCACCCGAAAAGGCATAAATGTCTTTAAATATTTGTTTACTGTTAGTTGTAACAAGTGTTTCTGTGTTCTTCGCTGTGCATCTTCATGATAATCCAAGGGAGAGAGAGTTTATGGATAATATTGTAATGCACACTTGAACTGTTTTATTAAGCTCTTACAATGATTTTCTAGAGTGAAGACAGACGCTTCATATTTTGTGTGAAGTACAATAAACGTTATAAAACTCATTGGTAAACTGGCTTGTACTAATATAGTGGATAAAAACAAGAAGACAATATAAGTGATAACCGTAATTAAACTAAACTATACCTGTTCTATCTCCATGCAGCATACATTCGCAGTTTCTGACATTATAGTGCCTTCGTGACTGAATCCTAACAGGGGAGAACGAGCTCTTGAAGCTCCGCCCTCTTAGGCCGAGCGCAGCAGCTCATTTGCATTTAAAGGGCACACACTGAAACGGCACGTTTTTGCTCAACCCCAAAAAGTGGCAATTTTAAGAACAGAAGGCAGTGTGCATATTTACCTCCACGTGTTGGCATCGGGGTCATAGACTTCTATAGTTTTCAGGTATGTGGTACCGTCAAATCCTCCAACTGCCATCAACTGGCCATTTACTACTGCTAAACCAACCTAGAACAAAAGAGACAGTTTGTTTTTTTGTTGGGCAATTCTTTTATAAGAGGCTGACACGAGATCTAAGAATCTCATACCCCGCTCCTCCTGGACGTCATGGCGACCACAGGGGACCACTGATTGGTTCTGGGATTGTATCGCTCAGCGCTGCTCAGTTCTGTGGTATCGTCTCTACCGCCCACAGAGTAGATCATGTCCTGGTACACGGCACAGCCTAGGTGTTTCCGACGGGTCCCCATGGGTGCCACCGTATGCCAGCGGTTCTCTTGCGGGTTATACCTCTCCACTGTCAACAAAATAACTTAATAAACATCCTGCATTTCCTTTAAAATACCTGAAATTCAGTAAACAGCACTACTGTTCAAATGTTTGGGGTGATTACAATTTTTTTTAAAGGCACAATATGTAATTTTTCACCACTAGAGGCCACCTATTCAAAACAAAGTCGTAGCTTGATGATGCCGAGATTGAGTGTGGAATCATGGGAGTTGTAGTCTTCACCTCACAGCCGGTGGAAAAGAATCCGACGGGACTCGGGCAGAAGTCATGTTCATGGATGAGATTATTAACGTTACTGTAGCACAAAGTAGAGCAAGGCCAAGTGCTGTGGAAACGCAATGCATCCGATTATGCTATGTTAGCCACTTGACAAAACAGTTTGTCTCCGAGGCATGATAAAAGCATGGTACTCATGGAAAATCAAGAAAACAAGATTCAAACAATAAGACTAAACGTGTTGAGCTATACAACAATTAGTTGTTTTTTTTTGTCAATGAATGTATCCAAACAGTTGCTCATCTGTCTAATAAAACACACAATATATTAAAGCGTCTTTGGTGTTTCCATGGTTTCTACAAAATAAAACCGGAAATTGAGGGTAAACGCAGGTATGACATCACTGATAGGCGACGCAATGACAAGGGACACTAGTTAAAATTGCTTATTTTTCTGGATTTAAACAGTTTTTGAAACATCTGGGATGATGCAAGTACACAAGTCAACAAAACATAACACCGTTCTAGTGATTTTTGGATATTTTAATCCAAAAATCTTACATATTGTGCCTTTAATGTTTTTGAAAGGAAGAAAACACAAAAGAAGATATTTTTTTTTAAATGTTGGTAACCAAACAGTTGATGAGCTCCATAGACTTCCATAGTATTTTTTTCCATACTATGGAAGTCAATGGGGTCCATCAAGCGTTTGGTTACCCATATTCTTCAAAATATCTTCTTTTGTGTTCGGCAGAAGAAAGAAACACATACAGGCTGGGAACAACTTGAGGTTGAGTAAATGATGACAGAATTTTCATTTTTGAGTGAACTATCCCTTTAAATCTAATTACAGTCAGTTATGAACCTGTCCATTATCATGTTAATATTAATCAAGCAATATTGACAAAAAAGAGAAAACTACTCCCGTCTCAGTTCATTAATTTGCTACTTATTTTATTAATAACGGTTTAATTATTTGAAAAATCTTGAAGCAATTTTTAATTCTTGTTAATTCTTGAAAACAATATATGCCTTTGTTTTAATTTATTAAATATTTCTATTCATATTCTTTGGTAATGAGAAATTTCACAAAAAGTTGCAACTTTTATTCAATTTGATACTGGTACCGTCTAGACAACTACTGAAACTTTGAACAATTTACGTGAACTGACAAGTTCAAACTTAGTAATTGTCTTTTATTGGATAACATCTGATACTGCCAACATGAAACTGTCAAAATCTCCTCAGCTGCATTTATTCATAGAAGTACAGAAGACATATCAAGTATTAATTGAAAGCATAGCAATATCTGATCACTTTGGTCTGACTGAGTTTTGCCTCTACATCTTCCTTTATTTACCTGTATTTAGTGGGGATGTGCCATCTGAGCCGCCTACTGCGTAAAGAAAACCTCCTAACACGGCTACAGCCACACCCAACCGCCTGGTACTCATAGAAGCAACACGAGTCCACTTATTCTCTTTCGGATCATACCTGAAAAAAAAGAAGAAGGGAAAAAAAAAAAAAAAAAAAAAAAAAAGGTACATATCTCATTATACTCCCTCCCAAAGGAAAACGCATATCATGCCAATGGAGATATTTTGATGATAATCATCTAATTATTTTACTACTAACCTTTCTACAATGTTGAGACAGGAAACACCATCCTGACCTCCCACAGCATACAGGTACCCCCCTAATACAGCAACACCCACACTGGTCCTGCAGGTGCTAGTAGGGGCGACGTCACTGCTCCACTGATTAGTCTTAGGGTCATACCTGACAGAGCCAGCAGAAGGCGGAAATGTACGTTTCATTTTTTTTATCCATAATAATTTAATTTAATAATTCTGTGAGGATTTATTCATTAGACTCTAGAAGTGTGATAAATACAGATTAATTCGTATTTTTCAAGCAGCACCTCTCCACACTATTGAGATAAGACGAGCCGTCATGTCCGCCAACAGCATACAACAGATCATCCAGAACACTGACACCAACTCCACAGCGCCGTTTGCTCATGGATGCCACCATCCTCCACTCGTTGGTCTGGGGGTCGTAGCGCTCAACGCTTGAGATAGCGTCACCACTGCACCAACCTCCCACTGACAGACAGGACATCAGTCACACAAACAAAACTCACAACAACGACTGCTTAAGTCAGATGTGGCAAGGGGAAAATCAGTGGAATAAGATCTGTTTGCTAAAACACTCACCAGCAAACAGTACTTCTCCACAACGAATAGGCTTTCTGGGCCGGGTTCTAGGTCCCTGCATTAGGGGACGCTCTTGGGGTAGCAGGAGGTAGTTCTTGGCTTCATCGACTAAGTCCCTATAGGGACAAAAAGTGTTGATTAATCTGTGCTGTCACAATTTAGAACCTGGAATGGAAATTTTACATTTAAATTTTAATAGAGAATTTTTAAAAATATATTTTAATGGTTCAGACTGATTGCAAATGGCTGTTAGCTCAGTACGACAGACAATTTTTTTTTTTAATAGGAACAATTTACGTCAAGATGACCTATAAAATATGATCTTTGCAAGGGCCTGAAAAGGTTTTATTTAATATTTATTGAATACAATATTCAGTTTGAATAGTATGTGATTAAAGTACAAATTCCTCAAAATATAGTACTGCTTGTTTGTTTGTTTATAATTGAGCATCATGCCAGCTATTATGGCTATATTCATGACAAGAGACAAGTAAAATGGGGTTACTCATATGGCGTAAGTCCACTTGCCCAGTATGCATATGGTCATCCGCCGGAAGCTAGTTATTTGAAGTTTTAAATGTTGTGTTTTTCTTACAAAAACACATTGCTTCACTTCAAAAGGCCTTTATTAACCCACTGGAGCCGTATGGATTACTTTTATTATGGATAGATGCTTTTTTTTTTTTTTTTTTGCTTCAAAGTGTGCCCCCCACCCCCTTCACAACAATTATAAAGCTTGGAGGAGCAAGGATATTTTTAAAAATATCTCAGACTGTGTTTGTCTGAAAGACGATAGTCATTTACACCTAGGATGACTTGAGGGTGAGTAAATCATTGGATAATTTTCATTTTTGGGTGAACTATCCCTTTAAAACCATCACAGTTCATTCAAATATGCTTAAATTATTAGATATTGGACGCTTATTGGCAAAAGTGAAATACGGTTAATGCTACAATATTATAATTACTTAAGTAATTTATAGCACTGTTGTTCACACATACCTACACTCCTCATCACTCTTGATCAGAGGATCTGAACCCACCGTCCCAACCAGAAACTTCGGGCTCAAGAGGGGAAGACGCACATGTTGGAGAACCTGTTGCCATGACAAAACCAGATGACATGTCTCATGAATTATTCATCTCATTCATCTTTTTTATGCAAGTCTAAATAATAACATTTTTGTTCAAAATTAACTAAATTTAAATATAATATAATAATAATATATATATTTTTTTTTAATAATAAAATTATTATATATATATATATATATATATATATATATATATATATATATATATATATATATATATATATGCTGAACAAAGGAGATTCTGCTGGCAAAAAGAGCTTGTAATAAAACATGAAACAACATTGGCTTGGCTTTTCGGAGATGGCAAGACTGAGGGATTCAAAATTCAAAAAACGTCACACAGATGACGTTTTTATTACTCAACAGGTGAGTAAAGTATTTTATTCAACAGATGAATTGCCATATGGAGCTCTCTAACAGAATTCACTGTACAGCATTATCTATTATGAACTAGGGTCATTTCCGTATGGTTGTTGCCATAATTTATTCTCAAGAAAGTACAGTGTCTATTAATGAGTAATGAGCTATAGCAACATCTTCAGCTAGTCAGCTTGAGATCCTTTCCATCTAAACTGGTTATATCTCTTAAGCCTAGTAGTGAATTTTTGTTGTTGTTGTTGTTATTATGAGAAAGAACCATATTCATCCGCACAGTAATGCAGGGCCGAAGCACAACCAAAACAATGTTCTTCCAAAAAAATACATGCAGTTTTGTTTTTTAATCACTAAAAGTTGATATACACTACATATACAAAACAACTTGAGTTTTATTTTTCTTCCAAATTATGAGCATCTACCAGAAGCAGTATGTCTATAGTGATTCATATGCTTATATCTGACCTGTGGCAGCTGAGGCCTGCGCTCCTGAATGCTGTATTTAACCCAGGCCATTACAGCATTAAACACCTGCTCCTCACTCCGAACATTGAGCTCATCACTGGAGATGATGTCTATCAGCTGGTTGGCTGGCAGCAGCATGAACTCTTCACTCTCCATCACCTAAAAGGCAGAAATGATAATAAAAAATAAATAAATAAATAAAAACATGAATGGGCCATTTGACAGGTATCAATTCCTTTCAAAAACCAGATCACAATTATTTGTAAAAACACATTCACACAAATAGTTTATACATTCCCTGGGAATCTAACCTATGACTTTGGCAGTGCATATGACCCTTTTAAACTAAATAAAGAAACAAGGAAGGATACCAGCAATGGGGGTTCTTCCTATGAGTCAAAAATAACAGGGGTACACGGCCATCAGGGAAACCCTAAACTAGTTGATGGAAAAGTTGAGTCTACGGCTAAAATTAGTAACAGGGAAGTCACACTAAAGTCTCATACAGGGTTCCCACACTTTCTGTCCAGTGTAATTTCTAACTGAAGAAATATTTCAATTAGCATTATTAGAAACTTTCATACTGACAATATTGCCTCTGTTTTCAAGACATTTCAAGGCTTTCTCCAAGCCTTGAAATCAACTTTTTTTTTTAAAGGTCACCTATTATGCTAAATACGCTTTTACAAGGTGTTTAATTAAACCAAAGCAGTCTCATTAGACGTTTTAATTCTCTGAGTAATGTGACGTAGGGGTGCGTGATTAATCGTATTTTAATCGCGATAACGATATCTGCTTCTCTCGATTGATTACAAACAATCATCACGATATTGGCTCCTTATTTATCCTGAAAACTTGTTTTTTCTTTAGGATATGCTTGTGGTTGCCAGATACAAAGAGCTTAAATCCCCCAAATAGAGCTTTTCCCTTAAAAAGATATACTGTCCAGTGCTTCCCACAGACTTTACAGACCTTGCATTAGCTCGAATACTAGATTATACTACTACTTATGGAGATAAAAAACCCGCCTTGTACAGGTATGATCAGCTGTTTGTCCATCTTGGCAGAGCTTTCGATTTCTATTTGAGCGCGTTCGTCCCGCGTCTACATTTAAAATAACTTGAGCGCGCAAAAGACGCGACATGTAAATGGCCCCTAACTATTGGAAAGTCTCCCTTCGCTCTACGCGTTTCGTACCTGCTCGTTCATTGCGCGCGAGAACTGTTTACTCCCACTGACAATTCCACATGTGCTGCAGAGACCCTCAGAGACACGGTGGATATTTCACAGACAAAGACCTGGTGCAAGCACGCGTGTATTTGTGTGTGTGCGTGATCCTGTTCATTCCATATTGCATATATAAGAGCAGTTGGCCACATACAGAAAAAGTAATGGGTCCTCTGTTGGATGTATATGGTAATTACACTAAAAATGTATTTCCTACAGATTTCTCTAACCAGCAGACAGAATTCTGCCTCTAAGACCTAGATCAATATCCAGAAACAACTCCTATGTAATTTTGATCTTCATAATCATCAAGTTTTTTTTTTTAGTTTTTTTTTTTTTTCATAAAAATTTAATATTTCATATGCATACAAATGGTGTAGTTGAGGAATTTTGCAGTAAATGGATAAAAAAGTAGCCTACCTAATATCCCCCTAAAACACAGCATAATCTGTATCAAAATGAATGTCAAATGTAGTAGATCATTTTTGTGCCGTGGGTAACAGGAGGATTTTCCACCCGGTTACCACCGCAAGTATATTTCAAACCTGTGGGAAGCACTGCTGTCTTCCCGGTGTTTACTTAATCTGTGCAATCTGGCAACTCTGTGTACGCGCTCCCTCTAAATGCGGAAGAAGCGCTGATGATCTGAAAACAAACATGTGGATCAAACCTTTAGCGATGAATTTCAACAAATGCAACACGGATCTCCACCTTACTGTTTGCAGAATGCACTTTTACAACCTATGTGACAATTCAATCGGGAAAATGAACATAATTTGGAATTATTGGAAATAATATTAAGAGTTTCGCTGTTTTATCTTTTGAAGTTCCTAAAGGTTTTACCAGTTTTCATAATGTTAATCAGTTGAAAATGATATCACCACTGGGACATTCTAAAACGCTTAACGTGAAAACACTTGACGTGGCTTAATTTACTAAGACAGTGTTATTAACAAACCAAACTTAGTGAAAACCATACTAATAAAGCATACTATGTACAGAAAAGCAGATGAGCCCAGAATATGAACGCAACACGTTTAATTAAGCATTTTCCTCCCATAAAGAAAACGCTTAACGTGGCTTAATGTACTAAGACAGTGACATTAAATAACAAAACTTATTAAACACTATACTAATAAAGCATACTATACAGAAAAATTGGTTTGTGCAGAATTTGATCTTTTAATATCACTTAGTAGGCTACATTAAGTGACGTTAAGCTTTTTCTTTAGCGGTTTTCTATGGGATGAATTCACTCAACTTGTAATTAAACACATTGCGTTCATATTCTGGGCTCATCTGCTTTGCTGTACAGTATGGTTTATTATGATGTTTATGTCTTTTAATATCACTGTCTTAGTACATTAAGCCATGTTAAGTGTTTTTCACGTTAAGCATTTTAGAATGCTTATCATTTATATATATATATATATATATATATATATACATATATATGATATATACAAGAGACTTAAATCTTGTAAAATGGGCATAATATGTGACCTTTAAATTGTGTGAAATGTACAGGTTTTCCAGGAACGTAACAAACCTGCTTATGATAATTACGAACAGAGCTACTACTTGAATCTAGCTTTCTTTTTTAAACAAATACATGCAAGATCAATGTACAGTAAGGTTACTTTAACATCAGTTCAAACACTAAGTATCATGAACAGGGACAATACTTACATAACATTTATAAATCAATGATAATGTTAATGTCAACATATTCAACATATCCAACTTCAAATGTTTGAGGTCACTAAGATTTTTTTAAATGTTTTTGAAAGAAGCCTCTTATGCTCACCAACGCTGCATTTTTTATCAAAAATACAGCAATATTGTGAAAAAAAATTTTCAATTTAAAATAATCGTTTTCTATTTTAAAGGCATATGTAAATTTTTGCCACTAGAGGTCGCTTATTCAAAACAAAGGCGTAGCTTGATGACGCCTTGATTTCGCGAAATCGTTGGAGGTGTTGTCTTCAAGTTTACAGCCGGTGAAAAAGAATCCAGAAGGGACTCGGGCAGAAATCATGTTAATGGATGAGATTATTAACATTATAGTAGTATGAAGCAGAGCAGGGCCGAGTGCTGTGTGCGCAGAAACGAGGCCGCTGAAGTGATTGCTAATGAGAGACAGTGACGGCTCGAGAGCAGTGGAACTTTTATTATGCCACAGTCGCCGCTTCCGCTTCTTCCGGTCAAGCATATGTGGGCTAAAGCAGCACTGTTTTATCATATTAGATACATTTGTGTGTTGAAAGTTGTTATAATTCTACTCTGTGTTCGCTCGGCGGCTACTTTGAGACTACTATGCACACGGCTACTATGCACACTGCAGTAAGCTAGGTCGATATTAGGTATGGTAAAACATGGTTCTCGTGGTAAATCAAGAAAACAAGATTTAAACAATAAGACTTGCTGTGTTGAGCTATATAACAATGATTAGTTTTCTGTTGATGAATGTATCCAAACAGTTGCTCACCTTTCTAATAAAACACATAATATATTAAACACATAAATATATTAACGCTGGTACGATGTCATTGATTGGCGACGCACGGACAAGGTCTGTGTCCTGGTTAAAATTGCTTATTTCTCTGGATTTAAACATTCTTAAAAACTTTTGGGATAATGCAAGTACACAAGTCAACAAAATATATAACATTCTTCTAGTGGTTTTTGGAATCCAAAAATCTTACATATTGTGCCTTTAATATGTTAAAATGTAATTTAAGTTCATTTTCTTTTTCTTTTTTTCAGGATTCTTGGATGAATAGAAAGTTCAAATGACCAGCATTTATTTGAAATATATTTTTTGTAACATTATAAATGTCTTTAACCATCACTTTTTATCAGGTTAATGCATCCTTGCTGAATAAAAGTATACATTTCTTTTAAAAAATCTTAATGATCAGTAATATTTTATATTGTATAAATTAAAATTAATGTATTATGAACAAAATGAATTAGCAATAAACATTAGATTTATAAGTGAATATTAACCAAAATTAATAAATGCTTGATTAAATGATAAAATTGTTGTTCAGATACTTAATGTATTAACTAAAATTAACTCATTGAACTTTACTGTAAAGTGTTACCTAGTACATTGTAATTTCATTTATGATTAATAGAAAGAGGACATTTAGACCTGTGCTGCACAACCAAAGACAGCAAAAACAAATGAGAAAAGAAAACAAAAAGGTTCAAGTTCAAAGTCATGGTACATTCAGTGTCAACACAATAGAGGGTGTGTGGAGGGCAACCATTACCTCCTGAAAGTTATGCTGGGTGAACTTATCAGCAATACGCAGCAGCTCTCTGCAGGAGTGAGTGTCGGCGAAGGCCCTGATGCCCAGGCAGTTGGAGGGGTCCAGTTGACGCTTGAGGAATTCACAGCAGGCTTCCTGAATCTCTGCCAACTGTAACAAGCAGGCAGCAGGCAGCAAAGTCTGCACATTACCCTCCTCCACAGTCACCTGCAGGCCACCATACAACGTACGTCAGCTGGTTTAAAGTTTAATATTAAACTTCAATACAACTTTTGGAGCTTTATATAAAAAATGACAGTAGTTGATAAATTAATGCAGCTTTAATATTGAACACACAGCAATAGAAATGCATACCTGCGAGGTATAGGCAAAGTCGATTAGCAGCTCCATGGCTCGTTCATCAATATCCCGGATGACAACTTCCGTCTGTCGGCTCTCGGCTAGTTCCCCCGTGAACATGGCTCTAAAATAGGGGCTGCAGGCGGACAGGATCACACGGTGTGCATAAATCTTCTTGGCTCCCACCACCAAAACCACATCGCACAGCTCTCGATGCTTGCGGAGCAGGTTGATGACCTCCAGGGTCTGCCGAGGGTGCTTGTCCGAAATGTAGGGCATCCTGGCAGGCTGAGGCACTCCCTCTGGGAGCTTGTTGGGGTCTCCCAGGGTGCAACGACTTGTGATATCCATTCCTGTGGTATCTGGGCGTGCACTGGTACCCCTGAGGGGAAAAAAAAAAAAAAAGTGCTTTAGTTTATGCTAGTTTGATTCTCACAGGCTGTGAGAAGTCAAGAAGCTAAACTGAAGTATCTGCAACATGAAAACAAACTATTGTGATGTACATCCAAATGAAAATGTTTCTCAAACCAGAAAAAAAATGTAAGGCAGGACTTGATTTTCTCCATCGGGAATTGACTGGATTGTTGGATAGTTGTGGTTTGCTATTGCAGTGATCTCATGTGTGTGACAGTTTGTCCCACCCTCACGCCAGTAAACACATTATCAGAGAAGAAATGTCATTGCAAGAGGGAGGGGAAGTTTTGATTAAAGATTAAGAGGGCAAATTAATTTTAAATAAAGTGTACAGTTGTTCATGGATAAATCACTTATAATAAATACTGCAATATTCCATAAAAAATATGAAGTGTCAATTTTGATTTCATGGTGACTTTAAATACTTCCCTAATACAGTCATTAACAGATTAAAAGTCATCCTTAAAATACTTTTAAAACATTCCAACATGATTGCAAGGGCCTCTGTGCATGCATGAGCCATCTGAATGTTGGGCCAAAAATGTTGAGTTACCTTAAAAATTACTGTCTAGAGATCAAGCAGCTGAACTCTATGCAAACAAGTTTGAAAACAGCATGGCTAGCAATTTTGACAGCAACACACGCCCATAGTAAACATCACAAATGAATTCATTGACTATCTGAATGTTATGAACACTCTTTAACAATAAAATACATGTAGACGTATTATTTAATGACATTTAACTGCAGTGCTTTTAATCATAGTATTACTTCTACTCATATGAGTTGCTCTAAAGAATGAATCGCTGAATTAAGACAATGCAGCAAAATAGAAATGTGATTTAAATTAGGCAGATATATACACTAACTAACTCGATTTTATGTACGTTGGAATGACATTTTAAAAGTATGTAATATTGTTCTTGTGAATGATGACCAATTTGACAGGGCCCAGAGTATTCCTAATGCAAACCTTGCGCACTAGAAGATGCAGTCTCCTTTAGTCAGACCTAAGACAATAATTGTACAGCTTTAATACACATAACGTTAAAGTTTTGAGTATATCTGAGAGCGAGTGTTTACACACTGGCTGAGTGTCAGTTAGCTCTAGCTTAGCTTTATCGAAGTGCTGGGTTTGTATTGTTTTAGCAGTTTTCACAGGTGGCGATACTCATTGTATGGACTGTGGCAAAAGAGACGTTATTCCCTCACCTTATTTGTCCATTAAATCGGTCCAGATTGAATTTTAAGTCGTCGAGATTTAGCCAGATAATATCAAGACAACCGCTCGGTTTACGGGACACCATCCACTTTTATTTGTTATTTTCCCGATGAGTTTCCTGACAAGGACCGGAAATAGGCTTTTTAAAATACAGGTCCTGTATCTGTTCATGCACTACTACGACTACGGTACCAGAAGTGCCAGAAATTATTTTATAATTAAGAGACCATTTATTTATTTATTTACCCAGTTTTCACCTATATACAATATATTTACAAATACTTCAACTGGATAATTTACTTTAAATAAATTCATAAACTCCTGTTACCTAGCTATAATCAAAACAGCAAATGAAGAAGTAGCTGTAAATAATGCTTAAAATATATCATGCTATATTACATAGCTATCTATTGTATTCAGTCACAGTAGATTTTGATGTAAACAGTTGTTGTTTGGGAATGTTAATCATGTCAATTTTTTTTTTTTTTTTTAACTAAAAGTAAAACTATTAAACACTGTTTTTGTTAATTGAAATAAAGGTGAAATAAAATGTAAATATTAGATTTAAAAAAATGTTACCTTGGGAACTAACTTAAATAAAATAAGTTAATTCAAACTATTTATAAATACCATAATACTAAAATAACACTGCTTCAAATTTAGTGTTTTCTGAGCTTATTCAGCAAAAAACACTTCGTATTAGTTGCACATTCAAAATCATACTTTTTCTCTTTCTGTGTATATAAGAGGCCTTTTGGGTTTCAAGTAGTCACTAGGGCTGGACGATATGACCTAAAATCAAAATCTCGATTAATTGAGCATTTTACCTCGATTATGATTAATGAATGATTATTTTTGTTTTGTTTTGTTTGTTTTTTTGCCCTCATAATTCAATGACAAGGTTTGTACTGTAAATATGCTTGACTATTAAAGGTGAGATATTTTTTCCTAATGAAAGTGTGCTCTGACATAACAGCCCTCTTTCAGCAGTTATTTTATCTAAGATTAGTAACATTTCTTATAGATTTCTGCTCGTTGTAAATATCATATCAGAAAAATATCAGATACAGATAAATTAGCACAGTACCAGTACATTTATTTGAATGCATTGAGCGCTCTCAATGCATTCAAATAAATGTACTGGTACTGTGCTAATTTTCAAGTTTAGTTATGAATTAGTCATACAGTCTCTCTATTAATTGTGAAGCTGTGAGTTGTAAGTAGTTACTTGAAAAGTAGAAAAAAATATATGCTATAACTTTTGAGTTCCTAAGCTACTTTAGTGATAAATCACAGAACAGCGTTGACAACGAGTTTCTGCGCTCCTCTCTGTGCGCGCGATCTTCACGTGATGTGCAGCTACTGTCTATATGAGTTTTCGTGTTCCACAATGCATCAGCGCAGTAAATCAATATAATAATACACATCCTATGGTCTAAAATCGCTTTAATGTCCAAACTGGCAAGCCTTAAAACACATACAATTGACAAAGTTTAGTAAAGACGTAAGTGATGTGATCTGGCTTCAGGGCTCGCGAGTTGTCAGAGACACGATGCGGCTCAGCTCTCTGTGTCACAGAAAACAGTCCGCACACTGAAGTGAGGTGTTTTGGGTGTTGTTGTTCGTGAATGGTGTAAAATCGCTTGAATGTTCGAACTGGCAAGCCTTTAAACACATACAATTGAGAAAATTTCGTGAGGACGCAAGCAAAAGTGATCTCACTTCGGGGCTCGCGCGCTGTCTGTGTGCGATGACTCTGCATTTGAGTTCGCCTCAGTGTTGCTTCCATGCCGCTGACCGGACAGGGCGGAGTCACGTGACTGAATTTCGGTTTCGATTACTTTTCGGTTAATCGTCCAGCCCTAAGAGTCACTGTAATCTAGTTAATTTAAAAATATTTGATCTATTTGAATAATCTAAATAATTTTACACCTAGTCACACAAATTACATTAACCTCAATGCAAAATGGCAAAATCGGCTATTATTGTTGCTGAAATTCCGTAGTGTTAATGGGCATTTAAACGTAAATTAAATTTTAACTATAACATTTAATTCTGAAACATTTTTAAGCTGTGTTATGGCATTATTACAAGATTATTTTTCAACTTGCACTTGATATCTTTTTGCCTTTTAAGAATATACTACTTTTTGTTTGTTTGCTGACAAAGACATTCTAGACGAGACTCAAATAAGCTTACATTCTTTCACTATTTGTTGGAATGCTTTCAGACAGGTTTACAAGTGTCTCTCTCTTTTTTACTCGCCTCACTCAGCTTCTCCCCTCCCTTCACTTCTCTCTCCTGCCGTCTCTCTCTTTCTGTCCCCTGTTTCTGTTCAGTGGCATGTTTTATTATACTCTTTTGTAGAGTGTTTTACTTTGTGCATTGGTGGCCCCCAAGTTGAACCATAGGAGGCAGTGCTTTGGGGGGAATGTGGGGGGAAACAACACCACTAATAGAGGTAAACAAGACCTTCTCAATAGACACTGATTAATCAGCCTGAACTCGGCAAATACCATAAATGAACAGAAGATAAGTTATGTCTGAATTTCATAATACATTATTATAGTCATAAGAGAGTTTTATAATACACACATTGTTATAATATAATTTTTATAATATAATAAATTATATGATTTATTTGAATATTCATATTGCAAAAGAGGTTTAACATTCTAATTTTTACCTGAAGGGCATTTCAACTGCTGAAAAAAAAAATACAAAGAGAAACATTTCAATCATTGTCTCATATAGTTGTGAAAGCTTTCTGAAATAGTCACTACAAAACATCATTTAGGACCATGCAAAAGGGAACCTCCCCTTCCCTAAATATCCAGACTTACTTTGTAGTGCTGCCAGCACCCAACCCCTGGATTTTAGTTCTGAGGAGTGAGGAAGGCAGAAGGGACCAGGAATATTATGCAGTGCAGGTGAATACCAGCATCAAAAAGCCAGTGAAACATCTCAGAGCAATGACATCGCTTCTGCTTTTGTCCTGGCTTTTTATTGTCTTACAACCACACATAAAACATGTGTCACTCTACATAGGCAAAACACTGGACGTCAGGCACATCAGAGCTCTTGGCTACTCTGAGATTGATATCAGAAGTTCTGTTTCTCCAAAAATGTGTGTCCCCCACCCTCCTTTCCCCCCCTCCTGGGAAAACAGCGACAACAAATTAGCCTTCTTTTATGTCAGAGCCTAAGGACGACACTTGGACAGCCCTGAGATTGTCCGCCCGAGTTCCCATGAACCTCACTAACCTTCTCTTTCAGTGCAGAAGGAAGCGGCCATTGTGCCAGCACCTGTTTCTGTGGAAATTGGTGAAATGATGGCTTTGTTAGGCATTGCCCAGGCAACCAGGAGAAAAGAGCATGAGGGTGAGCGGGAGGAGGAGGAGGTGGGGCAGCTGAGGTTTGGGTGGGGGGGAGGTGCCACTGGACCTGGAGGGCCCACTCTTGAGGAGAGGACTGGAGGGGACGTAAGGGCTAAGTTATAATTAGGCAAAGGACTTGGTCTTACCAGGTTGTTCCACAATATACTATGGCCCTGACTATGTTACTATGAGTGCCGCATGCAAGATATCAAAGAAATAAAACTGGGGGTTTTTTCTGGGTTTTTTTTTTTTTTTTTTTTCGAAAGAAACATATACTTTTATTTAGGAAGGATGTATTAAATTTATCAAAAGTGACAATAAAGTTATAATGTTACAAAAGATGTCTACTTCAAATAAATGCTGTTCTTTTGAATTTTCTATTCATCAAAGAATCCTGAAAAAAAAATGTCTTAAAAATGTATTATGGTTTCCACAAAATATTAAGCAGCACAACTGTTTTCAACACTTATAATAAGAATTGTTTATTGAGCAGCAAATAATTATATTAGAATAATTTCTAAAAGATCATGTGACACTGAAGATTGGAGTAATGACGCTGAAAATTCAGCTTTGCATCACAGGAATAAATTACATTTTAGGTAAAAAGTTATTATAAATTGTAATTTTTCACAATATTACTGTTCAAATAAATGCAGCCCTGGTCTTACAGACCCCTAACTTACAAATGGAAGTGTGTGTATAGGCCTAAATTATTTATCCATTATTTACTTAAAAAGTTTAATAAGGTAAAAGATACTTTGGTGGAGTCATTCGAACAAGAGATGTTAAAAACGATGAATGTTAAATGAATGTTATAAAGTATATCAATAAAAAGAAAAACAATAAATACATTATATTACATTAATGCTATTAGATCACTAAATAATGTTCATAAAATGTCATGAAATGTGTTATGTATGAAATTTTATATTTATATTTCTTTAGTATGCCCCTGTGCATTTCCATGGACCGTACTGTAGATCATAACAGAGAGAAGAGATCTAGGCACCATATGAGTGTAGCTTCTGGAGGCATCGCCTGAGTCTCCCACCAGAGGGCAATCATTAATCAGGAGTCACAGCGCTGAATGGAGCAGTGATGTGAACTGATGTGACTAGGCTCATTATGCTGAATGGCAGAGGATCTTCAAACCCTAAAGCTCTCTCTCTCTCTCTCTCTCACTCTCTCTCTCTCTCTCTCTCTCTCTCTCTCACTCTCTCTCTCTCTCTCTCTCTCTCTCTCTCTCTCTCTCTCCATACACACACACACAAATATATATATATATATATATATATGTCTGTATATCCATGTATGTCTGTATATCCATGTATGTATGTATGTGTGTATGTATTCCTGTGATGCAAAGCATCATTACTCCAGTCTTCAGTGTCACATGATCCTTCAGAAATCATTTTAATATGCTGATTGGGTGCTAAAGAAACATTTCTTATTATTATCAATGTTGAAAACAGTTGTGCTGCTTTTTTTTTCTTTTCTTTTTTTCAGAAATCTTTGAAATAGAACTCTTTTGTAACTTTATAAATGTCTTTACTGTCACTTTTGATCAATTTAATGCATTCTTGCTTAAATGAAAGTATTATTTTCTTTCTTTCTTTCAAAAAAAAAAAATCTTACTGACCCCAGCCTTATGTCGACAACCAGGATGAATAACTTGCCTTTAATTCTGAATAAATTGACTTTTAATAAGCCAAAGATATGGTCAGGCAGAGAGAACAGCGTCAGTGCAGTACGGTCAGGTCTGGAAAGTCCCGACCGCTTCATTCAATCCGAGCAAATCCACCTTCCTGAACTGACCGCATCTGAGCCATTGATTGGTTGACCATTTCCACTAATGACAGCCCTCAGTCTGAGCATAATCAGGGAAAGCTCTATCTGTTGCTCCAGTTTGAAAAAGGAAACTGGACATGATTCGTTGAATTTTCAGGAACCATTCAGTAACCCACAAAAAGTATATTTAACTTGTCCAAAAATATAAACGCTGTCTTAGGTGGATAATAACATGCATATATACTGTAAGATACCTCATATCTTTCTCTTGGGGACGATTTGTGAATTGTAAATGTGGTCAGTTAAAGCAAATAATATATTTTACAGACTCACTGGTGTTTATGCTACCTAAAACTTGGCATTTCTCAGCTGAGCAAATATTAAAATAAAAGTCTTGGGGTTAGTAAAATAATACAAGTCTTTAAATTATATTACATGCGTGTTTATACACAACTGTTCAAAAGTTTGGAGTTGTTGAGTTTTTCTAATGTGTTTGAAAGAAGTGCCTTATGCTTACCAAAACTGCATTTATTAAAAAATATGGTAAAAACAGTAATATTTTTAAATATTATTACAATTTAAAAGAACTGTTTTATATATAGAGAGAGAGAGAGAGACAGAGAGAGAGTCAATCTACCATTGTTTCAGTTTCATTCGTTTGCTACTGTAGTCCAGTGAGTTGATGAGCACAAGGGATGGTGCACTGAATTGGGGTGGTCTTTGTGTCACTCCCACTGGCATTAAGTCAACGAGCTGATGGGAGTGCTGTTGGCATGCCAGCTGCCAAGCAAACCCACTGCACCCTGCTCTTGTCTCATTCCCATGCGTCCATTCAAGAAAGAGAGAGAGAAACAGAGACAAACAGAGTGAGGCGGAGATGGACAGACAGTCCAGACAGAGATTTCACAGATCCAAGCAGAGACAACTAAGGAAACCTTTTTGGAAATATTTCCATTTAGTGACACTATAAACACAAAAATTACACACTTTGTCATAAATTTTGGATAATGACGAGATGTTTTTGTTTAATTAGGTAATAAGCTCATATTGAGGTAAAAGGTTAAAGGAATAGTTCACCCAAAAATGAAAATTCTGTCATCTGTCATTTCACACCTGTAAGACCTTCGTTCATCTTCAGAACACAAATTAAGATATTTTTGATAAAATCCAATGGCTCAGTGAGGCCTCCATTGACACCAAGATAATTAACACTTTTAATGCCCAGAAAGCTACTAAAGACAGTTCATGTGACTACAGTGGTTCAACCTTAATGTTATGAAGTGACGAGAATACTATACTTGTATATCAACAATATCTAGTGATGGGTTATTTTTAAAATACTGCTTCATGAAGCTTCGAAGCTTTACAAATCTTTTGTTTCGAATCAGTGGTTCGGAACGTGTATCAAACGTGTATCAAACTATTTTAAGTTTTTTTGCCTTACAAAAAGTATTCTCGTCGCTTCATAATATTAAGATTGAACCACTGTAGTCACATGAACTGTTTTAAATATGTCTTAAATAAGTAGCTTTTTGGGTTAATTATCTTGCTGTCAATGGAGGCCTCACTGAGCCATCAGATTTCATCAAAAATATCTTAATTTGTGTTCCGTAGATGAACGAAGGACTTACGGGTGTGGAACAACATGAGGGTGAGTGATAAAAGGGGGGGTGTAATGCTATTTCATGCATTCTGACTTATTTACACTGTTAAAGAGTTGCATTCTCATGCTAAACATGCCAAAGTTTCAAAACACGAGTTGGACGTATGACGGAGTATTTCTGTGCCAAGTACACTACTTCCGGTTTCCGAACGGGTTTCAGGGAGTTTTTTTTCGAGTATGGCCTGTATGATGTCAAAACTGAGCGGAATTCTTTGTATTGGCACTTCTCCCTGATAAGCGTGTGCACACACATCACCCAGAGCAAGAGCACGCCCATCGACGCGTTTCGTTCGGGATACAGAAGCCGAGAGATTTTTCAACAATGGCTGTGTCCCAATTCAGAGGCTGCACCCTTTGAAGGCAGCATACATCATCGAGGCAGTTTCATTTAAGAAAAATAAGCATTAGATTGCAACGTAAGAAAGGAATTACAGTATTTTATTACGGTTACTTTTCTTAAATATGACATCCTTGATGAAGTATTCAGCCTTCAAATGTGATCTCCGAAGGACGCAGCCTCCAAAATGAGACGCAGCTCCTGTCACCAAAGGAGTGTGTTTTTGGTTGTGAGGGAAAGATTACCTTTTTCAGCTTCCCAAAGAACCCGTTAAGGGAACAGTGGATGAAGTTTGTTTGTTCCCGGGATTTCGTTGATGAATACTTTGTAAACAAGTCCCAGTTCGGCGCTGGATTTGCAGATCGCAGGTGGTGAGTACAGTGAGTAAAGCACAGATGTCTGTGTTTTGTTGGCAATCGGCGCACAAGTGCATATAATGTAAACACCACAAACGTTTTTGTTCCCTTTGTATTTATAATGATGTTGCAGCTAGCAGACGATCTCTATGCAAAAGCTGCGTGCGCTCGTGACTCTTTAGCTCCGCCCACAGCACTGACGGCAGGCACGCCTCCAGGAGCTCGGATTTTTTCGGAAAGACTCGGTTTAGCGTATCTATCTTTTATAATAAAACTAAAGACTTTTCGGATATATGAAGGATGTGTTGTCACTCTAGATGTACTCAAGATTAACATAAGATTGGCAGAAACTGTGTGTGATACCCCCCTTTAATGACAGAAATAAATTTTTTTGGTGAACTAACCCTTTAAAAAAGTTTCACTTTTTTGTGCATACAATGAAAGTCAATGGTAACCAAAAATGTTTGGTTCTTGCCTTCTTTCAAAATATCTTCTTGTTCGGCAGAAAAAGTCATACAGGTGTGCAAAGACATGAGGGCGAGAAAATAGTTTTCATTTTTGGTTGAACTATCCCTTTAAGCTAAATCGGAATGCTTCTATTAGTATGTCAAAATCAGTCAAGTACATTAACTCTATCTAACAGTCATGTAAGATCCTACAGGTTTCCATGCATGTGTGCTTCCCATTGACTGATAGAAGGAGGAACTTTGCAAATGACTGCATGCTTATGAAAGCTACTAAAAGTGTCCTCACCACTGTCATGCATATGTTATTTATAAATGTATTGCACTACCTTCTTTTAAGCCCAAGACAGATGGAAAAAGACTATATGGGGTAGAAGTTGTCAGACATACAGTAGGCTATCGTTTGTACAGAGTCTTCATTCAGAGACAGCATAAAGCACCCCATGCGTAGGAGAGGACCATTATTCCAGGGAGTGGAAGACAGATCCAGCTGCGTACACACACCTACACTCACAGACACTGCTACACGTGTAGACCCAGAACATATGTGCACATTCACACACACCATGAGGGCTGAAACACATGCCTGATTCTGTGCCGCAGTATGGCGTGTGAGGGGGCTAGTTAAGAATGATTTATTTCCGCGTGGGGACTCACAGGATGGCTCCAGTTCAACCGATTTCCCAGAGTGAGCGGATGCTGCTACCAGCCATAGCAGGCAGGAATTCTCATCCCCGGACCCCCCTCTTTGGGCTCTCCTCAGTCCCCAGGCCCCTCGGACCCTGTGCGAGCAGACCCTTGAACCTGGACACAGCCTGGTGGAAATCACAACCTGTCTGCTTCTAATGCAGTACGCGAACTGACCACAAAGTGGCGCTGTGCAAAAGGAAAATATCAAAATTGCTACAGAAGCAAAGTTGTACAAGATGCATCATTGGAACTTGGCAATTTCTCCTCTTTTTTGTATAATAAAAGTCTCCTAATTCACACAATTGCTTCCACACATTTTATGGTGTTGCTTTTACAGTCTCAATGGAACCTTCTTACTTTTCCATACATGCAAGCACATGTGCTATCTGTTTGTTTGAATGATTACACATATATTGAGAATATATTCTTCCTAAAATTAACGTAACAAGGTTCTCAGTGAAAAAGCAGTCTTTTTTTTTCTTTCTTGTAAAACCGAGTATTTAAAATATCTAAAGTGCACAATTGTACAGTAAGTGCTAAAACAGATGTTTTGTTCCCCTTTTTTTTAATTGCGTGTGTGTGTGTGTGTGTGTGTGTGTGTAAACTTTGGTTAAAAAGTTATGAGACTCACATGTGCAGACATCCTCCCACACACATAGACTCAGACATAGTTCTCTCTCTCTCCCGAATACATATGCGTAACCACACACAGGTAAAACAAGCAGGCGCACAGAAACACACCTTTACAAGACATCACCTCTCACTAGGTGCCGACAGGACCACACATACTGTCTCACACAAAATGTTTGGAATGCTGTAAACATTTATTTCAACAGAAACTTAAATGGTTCCATCTCAAAAAGTCTTCCGGGGACATCTTACTGCACCTGAACTCAATAATAAACACAAAGGTGCACGACCACAGTGAAAACATGAAAACATTGCTTGGGTGGCTTTACTACAATTTGGGTATGATTATTTTAAGATGTGCGTCATCCTGAGATGCTTTTCAAACATCACCCTGTGTGTTTACACTAAAGAAGAAGTCGCATAAAAATAGACTCTGAATCTAATGTTTGCTCAGGTATATGTATATAAAGAGTTCTTTATTTAAGTATGGATCCAAATATACTTTTAAGTACTGCATTGCTGTTAGAATAGCATTATTATGCTTAAAACTGACATGAAACCCCATTCGCAACTCATTTCACTTCCATTAAGCATTCGGAGTAAAACAGGATATTCAGTAGGGCCGATAAACATAATCAAAGACATCGACACTGTGAAAATGAGACTTATTGATGTATTGTTAACCAAAGGATTATTAAAGAAAATAATCAATCGATTTATCAAGAATAATAACTTATTTGTTATTGAGATTAATTTTACAGATTAGTGATTGAAAACTAATGTTCAGTGGGACATTGGAATTGATTGGATTGTGAAAAGTGGCAGCTACTTCTCAGAATGAAGCTAAAACTGAATGCTAATGGTAAACATTAGCTATGTGGCTATTCATTATTTAATAGCCTGCATGGCCTGAGTGTAGGCTAATGTCATCACAAGGTCATTTTAGAGGAATGCAAGTTTAATAAAAAAGGAAGAGCAAGTTACATTTTGATTAAATTTTGATTGTTTTGGATAAAAAAAAAAAAGTAGTTGCTTATTAGCATGCATATTACTAGGATATTGGCTGTTTATTATAAAGTATGTGGTTATAAAGTATATGTTTATTATAAAATAAGGCATAAATGTGCTTTACTTATAAAGCACATGAATGCCTTATTCTGCATGACCATATTCTAAATCTCTTAATCCTACCCAAAATACCTAAACTTAACAACTAACTTACTATTAATAAGCAGTAATTAGGATTTCATTGAGGCAAATGTCATAGTTAATAGTTAGATAAGGGTTAGTTCACCCAAAAATGAAAATTATCTCATGATTTACCCTCAAGGCATCCTAGGTGTATATGATATGACTCTTCTTTCAGACGAACACAAGATATATATCGGAGATATATTTAAAAAAATATTACAGCTCTTCTGAGCTTTATAACAGTAGTGAATGGGGGGTGAGATTTTGAAGCCAAAAAAAAATTCATCCAACCATTATAAAAAATAATCCATACAGATCCAGGGCTTTAATAAAGGCCTTTTGAAGCGAAGTGATGCGCTTTTGTAAGAAAAATATTCATATTTAAAACTTTATCATTTCAAAAATCTTTTCCGGCAGATGACCGTACACATACTGTGTAAATCGACTTGTGCCACAAGAGTAACCCCTCGCGCAATGTATGACGCAGGATGTAGAAGTATCGTAAGCTTAGACACCTCTGGCGGCTTAAACAAACAGGGCTTTGCAACAAACTCAAGCTCCTCTTCTCTTGCATCGAAATCCTCTTACATTTCTCTTTAAAAATGATCATTTTAGACTTCTAATTTGTGACCAGTGTTTTGTTTTGCTCTATCCTATGCGCTTCCATGTTCATCATTACATCATGCGTTGGGTCAGAGGTTACTTCCGCCTCAAATTTGGTGCATATGGCTGTCTGTGTTACAATACAGAAGGGACAGAGACACAGGAATGCAGGTAACTGATGTTTATTGAACAACCAGAAGAGTGAACAGCAGTGCAAGTGAGTGAACGTGGAATTTGCAGGTAACTGATAAGGATATCTGAGAAATACTGTCCTTTTCCTTGGCAGAAGAAGCAGGCTGGAGACTGACTGGAGCAGAGAAGACACAGGAGAACTCACACGAGACGAGGAACAACGAAGGAGACTTGGGAACACGCTGGAGACAGGTAAGTAGCTTGAAGGAATCCTTGAGGTGAGCATGAAGGTAAGTCTAGATGCTAACAAGACCGGACGATGACTGTGTGTGAGCGTGTGTCTTTTATGCTGCAGCAATTGACAATAAGATGGGGGCCTTAAAGTTGCAATGAAATGGAAGTTTTTTTTTTTCTGTATCGTGACGTAGCCTACAACTGAATGTAACAGAAAAAGTGTAGGGTGGGGACTTGGTTGTATGCATTGGTTGTTAATTGTCTTGTGAGATGTGGTCATCAAATTCAAAAGTGGAGGCAGATGATTGCGAGGGGTTATGTGGACTCAATTATTGGAGAAAGTCCGGCATATGTCACCAGAGAGAAGTATGTCGCTTTCACCGTAAGGTCCAGTTATGATATTTGGATTAACCATTACGAGGTCAGTTTTTTTTTAGGTCAGAACATATCTACAGATGAGTTGTTGTTTTGTTTCTTACAATAAGATCTATAACATGCATTTAGAATATAGACTAGGCGGATTTTTATTTCATGGCGACTTTAAAGTTTAGTTCACTTTAAAATTAAAATTTCTCACCCTCAAGCCATCCTAGGTGTATATGACTTTCTTCTTCCTGATGAACACAATCGGAGTTATATTAATAAATATCCTGACGCATCCAAGCTTTATAATGGCAGTGAACAGGAAAGTTCGAAAAGCGAAGCGATGCCTTTGTGTAAGAAATATATCCATATTTAACAAGTTATAAAGTAAAATATCTAGCTTCCGCCAGACAGCCTTCCGTATTCAACTTAGGAGGAAAGGGTAACTGACGAAATGTCTGGCGGAAGATATTTTACTTTATAGATATTTTACTTTATAACGTGTTAAATATGGATATTTTCCTTACACAAACGCATCGTTTTGCTTCAGAAGGACTTTATTAATCCCCCGGAGCCGTGTGGAGTACGTTTATGATGGATAGATGCACTTACTAGAGCTTCATACTCATTGTTTCCTGTTCACTGCCATTATAAAGCTTGGATGCGTCAGGATATTTATTAATATAACTCAGATCGTGTTCATCAGAAAGATGAAAGTCATATACACCTAGGATGGCTTGAGGGTGAGTAAAGCTTGTAAAGCTAATTTTCATTTTAAAGTGAACTAATCCTTAAAGAAAGTTTTTTATCAATTTTGATTTAATGTTGACTCTCACTGCTAAAATGAACATAATCCACCATCAAAAAAAGGATTGAACACATGTTCAACGGTAATAGGAAGAAAAGCGCTTGGTTCACTTTGGAGTGTAGAAAAGGAGACGGTTTAGCCGTGACTCAGTCTGAGCCCTGGCCTCATTAGCCTAGTAAATGAAATCCTAAAGTGTGATTTGAGAAAGCCTCTGTGTGTGTGGGATGTGTGTTCGTGTGTGCATGTGTGTGTGTGGCAAGAAGTCCCACCCATATTTGTTCTGCCAGCAGACTGCTCACACAGTGAAGGTGGACCTCACACAGCGCTCAGCCAAAGCCGCAGCGTTTCCGACAGTGTTCCGAGCCTGGCAGCCGCTGCAGGGAGAATGAGGAATTCTCTGAGAATGGAAGAGATGCTGCCAGATATCAGCCCAGAGGCCGCAGAGTAAATTTCTCAGGATAGCCAGCTGGGTGTCTGAGTCTGACAACCCGCTCACAGTGCCCGCAGAAGAAATCTCCATCAAACCACAACGAGACACTGAGGACTTTTCTGACACTCATTGGTCTAATTACGACGAGAGAATCAAAAGCCCTTCAGTGTGTTTGGGACAAAATGCCAGCGTTTTGCCCGGAGGCACTAGACATTCAAAAATACAGAATGGTAAATATATAATTATTGTCGTTGAGGGCCGTCATTATACCTGTCATCATTACACAGTGTCTTCCCTCATTCATCTTCTACGTTCAGATCCAAGCATGTTGAGTAATTCATTACAGACACATTAGAGTATTACTCGGGCAGGTGAAAGATGCTCTATTGATACAACAAAATTCAAACCACACATCGAAAATTCATCACAAAACCACACTAGTATTATGTCCGTTGTGTTTGGCGTGGAATCTGCAAGCTATTCCCTGTCTTGTCGTCCAAGGATAAATCAAACCTTTATAAATCTTCTCAAAGCTTTATAGATTTTTTTCTTTCTTCCAGATTTAGCCCAGTCTAAAAGATGGATCGAGTCCAGCTGGATAAAACGGGCACAAATACGCATAGACGTGAGTCAACCACCACTGAACTGTCTCATCAGCCACTGTGGGAGGAAGATATCACAGGATGCCTCAACTATGACAAGTCGGTCATAAAATAGTGATTAAACACTGCTTAGATGTGCCTCGATCATAATTAACAGAAAATTCCCCAACCGTAATGAGCCACTGCAAGATATAACGCTCATTTTTCTTAAGAAAGTCCCGGTGTTTGGTGCCTGGAGGCAGGCTCCCTACGTGCAGAGAGATAGTGTGGGCACGGCGTTGGAGACAGCGGTGATGTTTGAAGCGGCGTGGGGAGCATGTGTGGTCACAGACCTCACAGACCGATGGGTTTGGGGTGGACACAGGCAAAGCAGACACACACAGAGATCACAGGAACCGGGCGGATTGATGTGTGCAGTGAAAAACATTATTTTTAGATCAAGTAAATAATGTTAAAAAACAAATATTAAAGATTTATTTTTTTGTATTAAAAATTAAGCACTTGATGTGCAGGAGAAAGTGTAGTATAATGTAAAATAAAATAAAGGATTAGAGTTTTTGCCTCATGAGTATTCATGTGATGTTTTCAATAGTTTGAGACAACATGCACCCAATGACATGTACATCTGCATAGAAGACATGATCTTGTAATATTTCACAATGTAAAATAAAAAGAAATTAAATCCGAATGCTCAAAATAATTATTTGGTTTGAGTAGGGTAAACTTAAAATAAACAAATGAGTTCAATCAAATTAACTTTTATGAGTATTTAGAACTTTCTTTTACTTTTTAGTTCACAAAACTGACACATTTTAAGTAATCTGAATTGAGTTTTATGAACTTGTCTCTTTTCATTTAGACAAACTTAAATTTAACTGAACCTGGGCTGGAACAGCATACTTTGCCATGACTCTCGAAAGGGAGAGTAAAAGCTCAAATTAAAGTGCCCCTATTATGCCTTTTTCAAGGTTCCTAATGTTGTTTTGGGAGTCTCCTACAACAGGTTTACATGCATGCAAGGTCAAAAAACACTTTTGTTTTAATAATATACATTTAATTTCACCTGAGTTTTCAGTCTTTTCTAAACGATTCGTTTGAAGCAGTTCAGAGAATCAGTGTCTCTAAACCCCTTCTTTCCGTGAGCCTACACTGCTCTGATTGGTCAGTTAGCCCAATTCATTTTTTTACATTTAAATTTATGAAAAAAAAAATTAGACATTTTAAGAATTAAAATGTAAAACCCATTCTCTATCAAGGGGGCAGCAGGATGACTTAAAATTATTTAAATAAAATAAGAATTTTATTATAATGAATTACTAATATTAAAACAATCTAATGCAATTAAAATGCTAAACGTAAACATACAATCAAGATTGTTTTTGTTGAAGCACACTCTGTTCTTGAAACTTTTGGAATCACAAAATGAATTGTAGTTAATAACTTTACTGAACTTTTTTCTCTGTCTCTCCCTATGGCCTCCTCTCCTCTCTTTCATTACCCAGGTCTGGCCCTTGACTCTCTGCCTGGACCCTGGCCACAATTAGGAATTATAGCAATCATTAACCAAGTGGGATATGAGGCAAGCCAAGCCCAGACAGCATGTAAAACAGTCAAAACCCTGCCACAGACACTCACCTAGCACAGGGAGCCTGGAACTTTCAGGGCCCAAGCTCCGGAAGGGAGCAGCCTTCCAGACTGGCCTGTAGCTTGGGACAACTGGGATGTGTATTACCACTGCCCCTATATAGCTCCAGACCCATGTCAGAGAGGAGAATGGTCTACATAACCTTTACAAGGAATCTGAAGGGTTTTACGAAGTGTCACCCTGCAAAGTCTGTGTTTAAAGCCAGCGAGTTCATGACAACTGTCGGTGCCGTTATCACAAATTACAAATCTCTAGGGAGCACAGTCTTTCAGCATGTGATACCAGCATTAATGAAGTCCTTAAAGAGCAATAACCAGATATAAGAGCTAATGGACGGATTGCTTCAATTCAACAAATAACTCATTCAACCATTTAAAACTGCTGGAGCAATAGAATATACAGGATTTTTACAGTAAAATAATGCTATTTCATGGGAAGTTAGCTAGGGTATTTCTGAGTTAAAGAAGGACACTTAACTCTTTATGGCCACAAACAACAAAACCTGCCCAATTGCTACTCAAAACTAACCCAAAATGGGTTTCAGATAGGGTCCCCAGGTAAAAATCGCGCTTCGGGGTATAAATATCTTGTTATTTGGGGTCGCTTTGACCTGCGAACATAAAAAACAACCTGCGACAACAGTGTTAAAGTAGCCTAAATCCAAGGGAAAACCGCAGACTTGGCAACACTGACACAGCAGCACGATACAGTTGCCAGTCCTGTATTTGAGTGCTTGATATGTTTACTTTCACACTGAATTCAGTTATTTATATGGGACTGAAAACTGCATTCAACATTTTCTCACAACCGCGAATCTCTGCTGTGTGAATGGAACCACACTGGACTGCAAGTTCTGTCACTTCTTGTAATAATGAATAAGTCACTCTGTTTGTCGCGTGTTTTCATAAGTGGTGTTAATAACCGATGAGATGTAGTATGTCTGAAGGATTTATATAGATCCAGTCACTGTCTTGCACTGGAGCTGCTCTCGTCAGTTAAGTTCTGTCACATTTGCGAAATTTCGCGGGCTAAAAAAAGTAATGTTAGCGCAGCGATGAATTAATAACTGCTCACACTGAAGTCGCCAACTTGAAACTGTTGCTAAATCTGAATGGGGAAATCTCAATCGAGTGGACTCCTGTTGAAACAACTGAATTTTGTTAAATGTAACCTCCCCTTTAAATAGTGATGGCAGATTTCGAAACACTGCTTCATGAAGCTCCGAAGCTTTATGAATCTTTTGTTTCAAATCAGTGATTCAGAGCATGTATCAAACTGCCAAAGTCACGCGATATCAGTAAACGAGGCTTTGTTACATTATAACTGTTTCGAAACGTTTCGAAATAGTTTGACATTTCAATGGTTCACCGGTAGAGGGCGATGATCTCTGTGAACCCATGAATCATGCGGATTCACTGAGAACCATTGAACAAGTACCCTATGGTTTTACCTGATCTCTGATCAGTTTTATACATTTGTAGACGTTTTAATTAGACATTAGTATAATTAAAATGAATAATGGTAGTTATTCATCTCTTATTGGCCTGTTTAGCTTGAGCCATGGAACAAACAAAACAAGCCCTGAAAATTAATAAAAGAACACATATTATACAGACACTCTATATTTAATCTTATTAGATGATTAGTTAATTGCATTTGATAGATTTTACTTTCAATAAAACATTTGCAATAGATTTGTGAAAGGTGTTTTTATACATGTTTAGCGTGAGTTTACACTGTTCTGACCACTAGGGGTCACCGTGGAGACGAGTGTCAGATTGTTTCGAAGCTTCGACACATTAGGGCACATTTGCTTCAACTGTTTCAGTGTTTCACGAAGCCTCGATCTGCCCATCACTACCTTTAAAGTCTGTCAATGATGAACTCGCGCATCGCGTCTAGACTGGACTCGAGTCCATGGACGACGCCATCTTTGATATTTCCTTTAGTCACTGCTACGTACTTACAGGTGACAAAAATAGGAATGGCATTGGTAATTCGTAAGATTCGAATACCTTCTCAAATACGTGTATGTTTTGTCAACGGGATAGAGATCAAACTTATCAATTCTAAACATTGACGAAAGAATTTTCAGAATTTTACTGATTGATGACAGATAAAATTATGACTTCAAAAGCGTGATTGGCTAACCCTAACTGCAAGGTGCACTTTCATTCCAATGGTTCATTCCAATTTTTCTTCCATTTTTTTCCCTGCTCCTCGTTATCACCATCAGACATTGTAAAAAATGTGAATTTTATACTATTCTGACCAAAACAGCTGGGTATTTTAAAAGCTGTGTGATGATATCTTCGGGCGAAACTAAAAAGCTGCCAATAATGTCATTCTGTTGTGTAAAAGAGTGAAAGATTAGATCATGCCTTTTAAAATGGTTTCATATTCCTTTTGCAGCTGGAAGGTCATAAAAGCTGCTGTGTGAGACATACAAACACAAGCACCAATAATGAAATAGGCCTAGATAAGATTAATGCATGCATATTGCATACTGTAAATTAAATCCTGGATTTGTTACGTCACGAACACATCCACACCATTTGGACCTATAAGTATTTTTGCTCATCATGATTTAGAAATTAACAATCATAAATACCTTCACAGACAGTGCTGCAGTTGAGCGGTTGTGTGGTCATGATTTATGCACCATTATCAGTTGCTAATGGGACTGTGAATGTGTATTCTCACAGTTCAACCTCCATGTCAACTAGCACTCACTGGGAGACCTGCTACAGCAGAGTCCAATTGTGCATTAATGAAAACCATGTGCCCAGACTCTGTCAAACTCTAGTATAATTCCTCAGTTCTTTTAACCCAATACTTTTGAGTCAAGCAATGCCTCACTTGCACACTATACTTAAGACCACACCAACGTAATCCTTAATCTCTCAAGTAAACAACACAAAATGTTTTTCTGTTTCTTCACTTGTTATAACAAGAATCCTTTTCTGTTTCCACATGCATTATTATGTCTGTGAAGCCATCCTGTAAAGCCTTGTGAATGGCAGATTTATTTTTTTCCACAGGAGCAGTGAATGAAAAAGGGCTTTCTGAAATGCACAGGACAGAGGAGTATGGAGCCCGTGGAGCCCAGTGTGTTTATCTATGTCACAGTCTATCGGTGGCTGACCGTGAATAAGTTGGTGGGGGGGGGTGTTTTTGTTTCCATGGCAGATGGGGCCCTCTCTCTCTCACTCTCTCTCTCTCTCTGTCGCTCTTTCTCTCTCTCTGTGTCCAGGAAGTGCCGCAAACACAAACCACACTGAGCGTGTTGTGCTTTCGGCCTGGCCATGGCTTGCAGCGAGGCAGCGGTCAGGCCTGAGTCTCACTCCCTGGGTGGTCTGGCCCTGCAAATGTTTATGATCTAAACCAACCTAATCCAACTGGCTTGTTTAAGGGAATTGAGAATGATTTACAAGAGCTGCAATGGCCAGGAATAGGAAATCAGAGGAAATCGAGGCAGAGCTTCAAGTCTGTGGTAGCCTTATGACTCTGCTTTGCTTCTATCTATCTGGCCTCATTATCCCATGCTGGAACGTCTTTATGTTAAATGCTCCAATGGTAAATTGTCTTGATAACATAAGGCTCACTGGATTTGCCACAAATTTTGTAGTTTTACACCTGAATGCATATTTAAACTGCATAAGACAAATCATGCAGTTTTACAAGTCATGCTGCATTTTAGACATAGAATAGTGGGATTTTCAATCATACTGATAGAAATTATACTGTATGTGTATATATATATATATATATATATTTTTTTTTTTGTGCAAATATTAATATTAATATATTAGGTGCATCCCAGTGACCTAATAGATAGATGTGATTAATCATGAATAATCGATTTGACCACTAATATAAACACATTCAATTATATATATATATATAATATATATATATACGCGCACACACACTAGTGCTGTTAATCACGATTAATCACATCTAACATAAACATCTGTAAATATATATGTGTATATATATGTACACGTACAAATGTGTATGTTAGATGTGATTAATTATGATTATTCGATTTGACAGCACTAATATATTCAATATATATACACACACACACACACACTAGTGATGTCAAATTGATTAAATGTGATTAATCGCATCTAACAAACGTTTGTAAATATGTGTGTGTTTGTATATATATATATATATATATATATGTACACATACATACATATATACAAACATTAATGTTAGACGTGATTAGTCGCGATTAATCAATTTGACAGCACTAATAAATACACATTCATATATATATATATATATATATATATATATGTATAAATATATACACACACACACACACACACTAGTGCTGTCAAATTGATTAATCGTGATTAATCGCATCTAACATAAGTTTGTAAACAAAATTTCATGATTATTATAACATTATTGTGAACCTTTCTAAAGTATAGACCCTTTTCACAGACTGTGATGACGCGTTTTAACGGTCATCAATATTGTAAATCCTGCAAAGTTTTTTATATTTAAATTTTTAAACGTAGGTAAATTTATAACACTATACTTAGTATTATATTACCTTTGCATCAAATTACAAAAAATCTAGTTAACGCTGCTACGAGGGTGTTTCTAATACAGCGGCTATGGGAGTGGCAGTAAAAATGACATCTTTCTCTCTTCTGACTGCCGTTATCAATCGCTCTGTATTTTTTTCCTCTTTTTGAAAGTTGTGAAATTGTGAAGTTTTACTTGAACTATTTGAGCTATGGAAACACAAAAAATATATTTAATGTATTCTCTCATTCACTGCCAAACTATGACAACTTCTGCTTCTGAGAAACCCGGAAATGTGAAAAGGGTCTATTTTAATTGTTTGAGGTACTGAGTTTAAATTTTGAATCAGATTGCATCTCAAAGGTTTTATAAAAGTTTTTGTGCATGTTCATCTCAAATAGCACTCAAGGACTTTGTTCCACAGTGCAACACCTGTGCCACATTTCCTCTCTGTGCCCCATCCCTCCATGCCATCATTAGCACAATCATGTCTGCCTTTAGTCTTAAGCCCTCCATAGTTTGTTATGGTCACAGGTTAGTGTTGTAAAAGAGCAGATAATCACTAGAGAAGTGTCAGTGGCCTGGCCTGACTTTTATTACCTCCTATTCTTGAACCAGAGCCCGCTGCTGTAATGACAAAAATATTGCCATCTGTATGTAGTGAACAGCTTGTAAATAAAGATGAATCGCAGGTATTAGAACATAAAAACTCTTATTGCTGGATTGCAGAGATGATGGTTGCCAGATTGCATGAATGTTAAAATGGACCCCCTGACCTTCACTTTGAAATTTGAAGAAGTGAGAAATGATGTTCAAATACAGAAATTCATGCAAACATTTGTGTAGGAAAGTTTTTGACCTTTCATATTTTTATGACCAATACAGATGATTTTATAAATACAATGTCAAAATGTTACATACAATGTTTTATTTCTTCCTATTATTATTAGGTGTTCAAGCACGTAGTGCTGAAAACCTATTGTAATTGTAAGGATTTTTTATTATTTTTCTTGCGCCGTAAAACTGATCATGCAGATCATAGAGACTTGAAACATGGCCAAATGGTAGGTCTCAATTTGGAGAGAGACTGACAAGGTATGGCCCCGATCCTACACAATAGGTGGTGCTACAGCGATCAAGAACGCGAAACTGCTCATAACTTCTAGTCTGTTTGTCGTGGACTCAAGTTCCTTATATTGTTGGAATCTCCGATTTTATTTGCCCCATTTTGAATTTTATCCAAAACCTACTTTTGCGAACTAGTCCTAGGTTTTTTGCCCGGTCAGAAACAAACCAGTGCAGAAATTTGAAAAAAAAAAAAAGTTGAAATTTTGATTCACGATCACTAAGGGGCGGCAAAACACTTTTACTAAAATGGCTATAACTCTTGAACAGAATGAGATATTTTCACCAAACTCGGGACACGTGTATGGGCTCAATCTTTGGTCACAGTAAAAGAAAATCATGGCAATTGGACACTTGGTGGTGCTATAACAGGAAAAAACATGAAAACAGCTATAACTATGCAACCGTAAGTCCTATTGAATTGAAATTTGGCATGCAGTGTCTTGGTCCAAGGAGCCATAATTGTCTATGAGGACATTGGCATATCTCGAAAAACATGGCTGCCATCGGCCAATGAATTTTGAGCACCTATTAGAAAAGGTTAACGAAGGCCGATCGGAACAAAACTCGGTGAGAATTGTGAAAGAAATCGGCCACTAGATTGCACTAATGAGTTTTATGGTTGTGTAATCACGTGTGTTTCACACATCCACACAATATGCATATCTTTTGATAGATCTTCTCATACTGAAAAACTTTGCCTCAAGAAACACTGCTGTCAATCAAATCGTTCATTAAATGTTCGTGATTATGTCTTTTGCAAACTAGTCCTAGGTTTTTCACTCAATCTGAATAAAACTAATGCAGTACAATTCTTTAGAATCTCTAGATCAATAATTATCAAAAAGAAGTTGAACTTTACCCTTTGGGTAGCTATAACAGGGTCATTTAGAAAATGGGTGTGGCAAAATATACTCAAAAGCCTATAAAACATAAACAAAAACTTCACGAAAATAGATGAGCACATGCAACATATAATTCTAAACAAGCATTCAAATTTTTATGGAGAACGGATTAAAGGTGGCGCTATAACTGTTAAAAAGCTTTAAAAGCCATATATTTCCAATGGTAATTTGCCTGTATTGGCTGTAAATGGTCTTTTCCATTTATAATTTAAGTGGTTACATGCTTGCTAAATAAAACATAAAATCTTTTTGCGCAAGTGCTCAAAGGCCTTAAAGCACTTGATCCCCAATATTTGCTGATCGCAGCTATATTTATTATTATTATTACTGCCATTTTATATCAGCAATTAACCACTCAATGGTTGATTGTCCGTTATTGTTATTTTATTTACATGCGTATAGATTCCACAGAACATCTGAAGAGGTTTCAAAAGGAGTTAAATAACAATGGTTGAAAATCTGGGCTCATTTTGTAATGAACACATCTGTTTTAATCAATCTAGTTTCAATGATGCACATCACCAACTTATCATTTCCCTCACACAGCCCAAACAAAAAACAGATTTGCTTGTTTAGCTGGACATAAAAATGTAAATGAGAATGCTTGTTTTTGCTCTCTGTTTGTGATCATTTAATATGACCCCACAGAAATTGTAGCGGTCCGTTCAGGCAGTACACCAGATGTTAAACTTGGGTCATGTAATCCAGATGAGATTTCTCGGGTTATCCTTTAAAAATATTGCTTCACTTTACAAAAGAAGAAAAGATAAGGTGGCCAAAGTTTTTGGAGAGTGTGAATCACAAACAGTTGGTGTTAGGGAACATAGCAAAGGTGTGAATTCAGCACACAAACACTCAGAGCTTTAACATCAATATTTCCTTTGCTTTAACTTTTCTTTTTGCTTTTTTTTCTAATAGAGGCAGCCTGCCCTGTTATTCCAATGTTTCTTCTGCAGGCAGCGACCAATGAAGCTCATCTCCTGTCCAGAGAAAACAAAGCTAAGCCACATTCCCAGAGTTCAATTTGCTGTTACATCGGAGGTCTGTGAATTGGGGTTTGGGCCATGTCTGTTGACTGAGGGGATCTGGGTGCGGGAACTGGGCTTGAGAGAAGACTTTAAATTTTGACTGTGAAACTGGACGTTTTCTTAATACACTTAGGTTGCCAGTGAACTTTAGGACAGGAAAGCATTGTTGATGCAGGAAGGAAAAATTTCTTATAAAAATGTACCAATAATGTTCTTCCAAAATAGTTACTAGCTAAAGTTGTTGTTACTGCTGTAAAACCATAATAAATTTAATGTAGGGCAGGCGATTTTATTTTTTTATAAATACTTTTTGTTATACTGGTTAAAACTCTTCACATCCTGATAGCAATCAATAATAGAAGTGGTCTAAATATTAAAACATGTACATATATCTTCTGTGGAAGTCTCTAAAAGGAAGGGTGGGATCTAAAGGCTGATTTGTTTAATGCTTTAAATTGAATTTAATTGATTATTTAATGCTTTCAAAGCTAGCTTGCTATCGCTAGTTTCTCTGAAATTGCCTACCCTACCTGTAATAGGCTATTTGACGTTTAAACACTCTAAACATTGAATATTCTTTAGCCTATGTCATCATGGTTAAAGTAATAGGGGTGTTAGATGCTGTGAAACTTTAAAATGAATGTTAAATGCAGTAGGCTATTTATTACATGACATATTGCATTATGTGTAAAAGTATTGTATTGTTATAATCCGTATTTTTAATTTTCAGCACTTGTTTTCTTATTAATTTTAACATAAATAGCCTATACGTATAACAACCCCTTCTCAAATTATGCAAAAAAATAGGCCTAATAATAAAAAAATCAGTCACTGCATAATGCATACACTAAAACAAAAATATTTTACAATATTATTATGCTATAAACGCCTTTTTTTTAGCTTTTACATTTATACAAACATATAAATCCAAATATCAATTAAAATAATCTTTGCATAAATATACAAACTAAATAAACAAATAAAAGAAAAATCGAAGTCATCTAACTATTTTCACGCTCTCCTCTCATTCTTTTTCAAAAAGAGGAACTGATTCTTTGCGGAACTAAAGTTTCTGGTCGTGATTCCTGTACGACCCATTTAAAGGTTGCGGTCTTATGTCATTCTCTCGAAATATCTTGTTAGTTATTGACTGTTATATACAAAATATTCAGAGGATTTTTAGTTATTCGTAGTCTTTGTGTTTAAATAGTTAGATTTTCTCGGTTTTAGTCGTAAGTGTTAGACGGTAGCGAGTCTAGTGACAGACTGATCCACATGAGCGTCTGCTACAGTGCTGCAGATTTTCACGTGCACGGACTCAATACTTTACAAATTATAAACATTTGGACGTCCAATAGAGGTAAGTCGAGTGTGTGTGTTTCTAAACCTTTATAAACGTTAATAAATAGCGTCAGAAGCGGTTATTTTTTTGCAGTACGTCTCAGTAAACGTAGTGATGATGAAACAAGAGTCCTGTCAGGAGTAATGTTTTGAAAAGAATGTTACATCAAAGATGGTTCCGTCTGATTCAATGTTTTCTGAGTGCTGCTGTAAGAGGACTGAATGTGTTGTTTGTTTTGTCCTGCAGGTGTTAGGGATGGAGCTGCAGGCGGTGCTGATGGCAGCAGGCGGAGGCTCCAGGATGATGGATCTCACCTATAACACCCCTAAACCTCTGCTACCTGTGGGAAACAGACCCCTCATCTGGTACCCCCTCAACCTGCTGGAGAGAGTGGGCTTTGAAGGTAAACAAGCTGTCATATCAGAAAACAAAGTTCATTAGAAGTGATATTATATTGTTAGTATCTATCTATCTATCTATCTATCTTGCAGAAGATTGTTTGACAGCTGTTCATAACTTTTTGGTCATCTGTTTTAAAATTAGACACTGTAGCTTGAAATTACTTTAAAATGTTTTTTTAATTCTTGAGAGAGTGTATATCACTTAATTTTATTTTATCAAGGCCCACAATTAATGTTTGTCTAGTACCAAATGGGAGTAGAAATAGCTTTTCTCAGTTAAAAGGACAATAAAATCTATATTCTTTAATGAAATAATGCAAAATGCAGTTTCTTAGCATACATGTCATCTAGTTACATAGTCTATATTACATTGTCTACTATTATTAAACAACAATGTAATATCTTTTATTATTGCTTGGTTTTAATTTCCTTTTTTTTTTTTTTTTTTTTTGCATTTTAGGTATATTCATTTTATGTCTCTTATTATCATTATAAAGTGGGTTTTATGTTTAATCTTACGTTTTTACTTTTTTTTTGTGAAATAGTAGTTGCTTATTTAAAGGTACAATATATAAGATATTTGGATATCTAGAACAATGTTATATATTTTGCTGACTTGTGCATTTTACATTATCCCAAATGTTTCCAAGAATGTTTAAATCCAGAGAAATAAGCAATTTTAACCAGAACACGGACCGTGTCCATGCGTCGCCTATCATTGACATCATACCTGCGTTACTCTCAATTTCCGGTTTTATTTTGGAAACTATGGAAACACCAAAGATGCTTTAATATATTATGTGTTTTATTAGACAGGCGAGCAACTGTTTGGATACATTCATTCATACAGAAAACTAATCATGTTATATAACTCAACACAGGAAGTCTTATTGTTAAATCTTGTTTTCTTGATTTACCCCGAGTACCATGTTTTACCATGCCTAATAACGAGCACTGCGGTAAGCTAGATCGATAAGTGTCTCATAGCAGCCGCCGAGCGAACACAGAGTAACATTATAACAACTTTCAACACACAAATGTATCTAATATGATAAAACAGTGCTGTTTACCCCACATACGCTTGACCGGAAGAAGCGACTACGGCATAATAAAAGTTCTACTGCTCTCGAGACGTGTGTCGTGCTCGTCTCTCATTAGCAATCGCTCCAGCGGCCTCATTTTAGCTCTCACAGCACTCGGCCCTGTGCTGCTTCATACTACTGTAACGTTAATAATCTTATCAATGAACATGATTTCTGCCCGAGTCCCATCCCGATTCTTTTGCTCCGGCTGTAGATTTGAAGACAACACATCCCATGATTCCGCGAAATCAAGGTGTCATCAAGCTATGCTTTTGTTTTAAATAAGTGACCTCTGGTGGTGAAAATTTACATAGTGTGCCTTTAAGGCTTTCTTATTATAAAGTATTTTGAGCTGCATTTCTTGTATGGAAATAAAGTTTTTATTATTTATAATTTTTGAATTAATAAGTAATTCATCATAATAACCTGTTAGTGTCCTGAGAATTCTGGACTCTGTAATATAGCCAGAAACAGAAATTCCCTGTGAGTTGCTTTGCATAGGTTTGCTGACGTCAAATTGGATGACATGTTTGAGGGCAGGTTTTGGAGAGTGGGTGTGTGTGTTGGAAGTTAACAAAATGCTGAAATTGCTTACAACACATTTAAGCTGCAGGTGGTAATAATTTGAACAGGCTGCTTAAATTGAACTAATAAAGTCCTTATTTCCTAAATAGGAAAGGTAGGGCCGTTTTAACAACTGGCATGCTATAATGGCATGGTTTCCACGTTACACCCACCCGCACAGACCAGCACCCATGTTGCTTCTCATTTTTAGTGTCAAGACTCTTTTTGTCAGAGAACAGAAGCTTGATAAAACTAACTAGATTTGGCTGTTTTCTTGTTTTGACAGCATATTGTGTTTTATAAGTCCTACGTTTTGTGTCCTAAATTCATGCATTCAAATGGAAAGTTTGTGGAGGTGGATGTTTTGCCTAGTTGACATTCTGTCTATACAACTAACCTAGTAAAAGACAAATGAAATGAAGCCAAGTTACTTTGGTCTTTTTAATCTACACAACTGCTGTAGGCTGGAAGGACACTGAATGACAACATACAATTACACAGAGTCAAATACACCTCAGACAACTAATGCTAGATAATTTCAACTCTGTAATAATCAACTGCAGTCTAGTACTTGAGGATAAATGGCAGAGTGCCTTATGTTTTAGGCCGGCTTTCCTAGCAATAGGAGACCTTCAGCAGACCCGTGCAACTTAAAACTGTTTTGTGCTAACATAGTAATTTAATAGTATTAGTAAGTTAAATTTAATAATTCAAACATAAAAATGGAAGTAAATCACATTTTACATGGACAAACATAATAGACTTTTTTGCCCCCCACAAGTGAACTCTTCAGTGGCATTTTTTTTTTTTTTTAATTCGATTGGCAAATGAATAAAAACAAAATGACAAAGAAAAGCAATTGGTATTTTAGTTTTTCAAAATGCAATTTGAAATGTGCATTTAAAAAAATTTTCATTTATACATTTTAAATGTGTCTATTAATTTGTACATTTAGAATTGGGTTTATTTATTTCCATTTTTATGTCTGAATTATTAAAGGGTTAGTTCACCCAAAAATGAAAATTCTGTCATTAATTACTCACCCTCATGTTGTTCCAAACCTGTAAGACTTTTGTTCATCTTAGAAATACAAACAAAGATATTTTTAATGAAATCTGAGCGATTTCTGTCCCTCCGTTGAGTCTATGCAACTACTACTTTGACTCTTCAAAAAGTTCATAAAGAAATTGTAAAACTAATCCATATGAATTAAGCGGTTTAGTCCAATATTTCTGAAGAGACAGGTTTGCTTTATATGATGAACAGATTGAATTTAGGCTTTTATTCACATTCATTAACTCACACATCAGTTGTGGTAAACTGAAGATCAAGCATGTTTACTTGACGTGAGGGAACCAGTGAGGTTCATTCTCGTGTGTTAAAGCATGTACGGTTGAGCTTCTGTTTATGTTCGCTGATCAATGTTTATATGTGAATAAAAGCCTAAATTAAATCTGCTTTATCAAATAAAGTGATCAAATCTCTTCAGACAATTTGGACTAAACAGAGCAATTTGTATGGATTCATTTTACGATCTTTTTATTAACTTTTTGAAGCGTCAAAGTGTCAGTTATGTAGACTGTCAATGGAGGAAAGGAAATCTCTCAGATTTCATTAAAAATATCTTAATTTGTGTTCTAAAGATGAACAAAAGTCTCTCTGTGTCCCTGATGCTCCATACTAATGGTTAAAAAATTTGTTTTAGGCCTAAGGCCTAATTTTATGCTAGAATACAAAAAAAAAAAAAAAAAAGTGGAAATAAATCCAAACCACTAAACTTAGAACCCTCTGTTCACTTCATTGCTTTAGCATATTTGAGAGCCAGTAGAGGAGGCATACCTTCTTAAGTATCTGTGTTTAATGCCTTCATGATAATTAAATGTTTATTGTTCACACCTAGCTGTATTGACTAACCGTGCGATCCAGCTGCTATGGAGTTTGTGGGTATGGCCCTTTGCCTGCCTAGCAGTACAGTATGCACCTTTATGTGTGGCGCAGTCTGTCCTGTTAACAGCCAGAGTGCAGCCAACAAGGCCCTGCAATTAGCTTTTACAAGTTTTAGCACAAACTATGGTAAGTAAGCTGCTTCGTTAGAAAATATTTATGCAGTAAAGCAGGATTCTGGGACAAACTTCTTCCAGTTGGCCGAAAGTCTGTCTCACTAGGTATACGGCGAATAATTCACAAAGACTCGATTGAAGGTGTCTTGTCTAATATATTTTTTATAAGTCTGAGGTGACACAGGTAAAATGTATGCTGTGCTCAACCAGTGGTGTCATGAAGGAAAAAGATCTCCTCCATTTTCCATAAAATCCCACAGTCAAAACTGTTGTCATGTACGTAGTTTGTTTACAGTGTATTGTTTATAGTGAAGTAATTGTATTACTCACCGTGCCTTATAATGTCATTTTTCTAAACTGCGCTACACTCCTAGTGAAACAACATTTTGTTCCACTGTATACCTGTACATGGTTAGAATTACAATAAACTTTCTCTAATCTGACCTAAATTTATAAATTACACTACTGTTCAAACACTAAGTTTGGGGTCAGTAAGATTTAAAAAAAAAAAAAAAAAAAAAAGAAATTAACACCTATTGTTCATGAAATTGATCAAAAGTGAGAGTAAATGCATTCATAATGTTTTCTGTTTCAAATAAATTATATTATTTTGAACTTTCTATTCATCAAAGAATCCTGAAAAAAATGTAATGGTTTCCACAAAATATATATAAGAAATGTTTCTTGAACACTAAATCAGCATATTAGATTTCTGATGGATCATGTGACACTGAAGACTGGAGTAATGATGCTAAAAATTCAGTTTTGCCATCACAGGAATAAATTACACTTTAAAATGTATTAAAATAGAAAAAGTTCTTTGAAGTTGTAATAATATTTCACAATATTACCTTTTTTTGTGTGTATTTTTAATCAAATAAATCAAAAAGATAAAAAAAAAAAGTCCTACTGACCCCAAATTTTTGAATGGGAGTGTACATAAAACAGGTTTTTATGCTTCTGATTTAATCCTTGATTCACCAAAGTGTTATCATTGTTCTTTTCCAGAGGTGATTATTATCACCACTAAAGAGGTTCAAAAGGCCCTGAGCACCAATCAACGGCTGAAGACGGACGTGAAGATGAAGTTGGATGTAGTGTGTATTCAGGAGGAAGCTGACATGGGCACCGCAGATGCCCTTCGACACATCCAGCAAAAGATCAAGGTGCGTCAAGTGTCAATATCATGAGATAACACTGAGGCATTTCTTACATTGACAATTACATTGACTTTCCAAAAATGGGATACAAAAAGGGCCTGAATTAACTGGATACAATAATTGGATTCTAAAGGAGAGGAAGGAGATAAACATTTATATGTTTAAAACTAGCTACTTTTCATACTAATTTGTATGTGATAGATTATCTAAAATATCCAGTCGTTATCACAAGTAAAATTCATGCCTCTAATGCTTTAATCATGCATCCATATTAGTGATTGTGTTGCAGTGATAGTGTCTTCACTCCAGACAGTAACATGAGAAGTGCTACACTGCATATATTTGAAATTGAGAAGTGACACAGTTTATAGTTAGGGTTGGGGTTAAGGATTGGGAAATGATATGAAGCCCCTAATCCTAAGATCTGATTGGTTGTAGGAATGATCATCAAGGATCTTGATCCTAGAACATGTCTGTCTTGTCAAAATCATTGAGATTATGAGGCTTTTTTTTTTTTTTCTGGAGAAACAACTTTTAGGGCCAGATTTTTTTTAATAGTTTGCGTCAGCGCAAACCCTCTTTTGGCGTAAAAAACAACTGTCAGGATTTACTAAAGACACGCAGTGAAAAATTAGCGCTGAAAAGGCATGGGCAGTTATTTTTGACCTTATTGCATATGTATTTGTAGGAGTTTCCCTTTTTAAATAATAAATCTGGCCCTCAAAGGATAAGATTTGTTACAATGTCGGAAGTCTATGTAAATGAACAATTTTTACTCTTTCTCTGTGTAATATGCACCCATATTATTTGACAGCTCCAGAGCTTTTGTTAAAACTGCAGATCGAACATCCGTATTTTTGTATTCCTGCCCATGGACAGTCAGAATGTGCATTATGGGTTTTTGGCAAAAGGGAACACAATAGTCCCTTTTCTTTTCTTTTCTTTTCTTTTCTTTTCTTTTCTTTTCTTTTCTTTTCTTTTCTTTTCTTTTCTTTTCTTTTCTTTTCTTTTCTTTTCTTTTCTTTTCTTTTCTTTTCTTTTCTTTTCTTTTGTTATCTACAGTAGCACTGTTCAATAAATGTTTCACTTATCTACTGCATAGACAGCCAAGTAATATTAAAAGCCCATATAGCCAGCAGTGAAATGCATTTGGGAGCGGAATTTGCTGGAAGATTGAGAGAGCTTGAGTGTGAAAGCTCTGGAAAGCTAATGATTTGACATGTGAGGTGTGCTCATTGATGAAGGAGGGTCATGAAAGAGTTAGCAACACAATGATGTGATTGATTTACAGTGATGATAATTTGTGCTCCCAGTTAACCATAGCATGGTGACTAAATGGAAGAAACATAATTGCAGCATGAGCATGCACGTCCATGTAAGCATGAGCGTGTGCCCAGAAGCGTGTAAAAGCCTGGCAGGCATACACAGCCTCACCTGTCTCCCATGTGAGCTGGCCTGGGGTCAGCGGAATGATGTGAGGGGCAGATCCTGTGCTCCACAGGGGGATCTTTGATCCGCGCTGCCCTGCACTGATGGGTCCAACTCCACAGAGTGCCTCATTTCTCCTGCTGAAAGCCCAGCGGCCAGAGACCACTAACTCCACAAACACATGATGTCAGAACCCTTTCTCAAACCCTACTGACGTTCATGGGCCTGCTGGTCATGTGTGAAAGTTGTTGTGTAGATGGAATGGGGCGGTGAAATATTTTATTTATTTTTTTATTTTTATTTTTTTAGTCGAGTTTAAAGAGGGACTCTGTGATATTTCAAATTCACTGTTTGGATGTTAGTCTGGCTGAGTCCAACAACAAACGTCTAACCAATCAGCATTAGGGGGCGTATGACGGTTGAGGAGAGAGAACGAGCAAGAGGGAGATTTGAAAATAAGAAAAAAAAAAAAAAAAAAAACTGCAGAATGAGAAATGGGACACAATACAAAACAGGTCAAAAGAATATCACTGGAATGAAGGTTTATGCCTGGGCAAGCGCTTTAGGACCCGGTTTATATTAGAAAAGCTTTCCATCACTGGAGAGAGCTAAGAGGGAAGGCCTGAAAACTGGGTTTTGGTTGTCTGGAGCTGCTGTGCTGTTTGCGACTAACAACGGACACTTTGTATTTGCTCGTGTGTACTGTATGTTCATTTTTTGTGCTTCCTTGTCGTTCTGCGCTTTATTTTTCGTGAAGCATTTTGTTGCACGTCAGCTGTGATAAACAGACATCCACTCTCGCATTGCGTGTGCAACAGTGGCCAGGTAAACCACTGCGTACTGACGGCCGCTAGATAATGAAGTGCTTAGCGTTATTGGTAGTGCATTCGCCTCGCATGCCAGCAGCGATCGGGCCGGGGTTCGAGACTGAATCAGAGCAGGGTGGTTAGGATTGGAGTGTGAGTTTTGGAGGCGGAGCAATGAAGAGAGGGCTGTGTTTGTTTGGGTTTATTTTAGATATCAACAATGTCCAACAGCATAGTTCAAATACCACTTCCTGCGCCAAGGTAGCTTGAAACTAGTCACAGAAACTCTATTTACTGTTCCTTGGGTGTGTTGTAATTTAGTGGTCATTTAAAATCAGATATTTCCATTTAAACACGGAAATAAACTACGTTTCTGAATTTATATATAATTTTAAAGCATTTATAATAAAATGAAGTATAAATATTTAGGCAGTTGATGTGACCATAGTTTTAACTTTCATTGTCACATTTAAATTATTTAAACAGATACAATTCATTTCAAAAGTTTGGGGTCAGTAAGATAATTTTTTTTTTTTTTTTTTTTAAGAAATTTATGCTTGCATTTATTTGATCAAAAAAACTAATGTGAAATATTTTTTGAATTTGAATGAACTGTTTTCTATTTAATGTATTTAAATATTTTTATTATTTTAATGTAACTTATTTTAGTGATGGCAAAGCTGAATTTTCAGCAGCCATTACTCCAGTCTTCAGTGTCACACGATCTTTAATAAATCCTTTGAATATGGTGATTTGGTACTCAGGATACATTTCTTCGTAATAGTTAAAAACTGTTGTGCTGCTTAATATTTTGGTGGAAACATGATACTTTTTTCAGGGTTCAAAATTGAAATCTTTTCTGACATTATAAATGTCTTTGTTGTCACATTTGATCAATTTAATGCCTCATTGCTGAATAAATTATTAATTTCTTTTAGAAAAATCTTACTGACCCCAAACTTTTGAATGGTAGTATATCTGGAATTTCATAAAAACAAAAGTGTAGATTAAAAAAAAAAAAAAAATTTTCAATTTACAACAAAAATCAATTATTGACTTTCTCAATTGTCTCAATTTCATCAATTTTGAGAGAAATATGAAAATAAATATTTCCTTAGTCTGTACTCAAAGCATAGTCTCATTAAATTTGCCATGGATTTCTTAGATCAAATTAAGTATTTGTGCTTAAAAAAACAAAAAAAAAAACACATTCAAGGCATTTCAATTTATTTTATATATATATATATATATATATATATATATATACACACATACACACATACACAGGTGTTTCTTTTATCAGTTTCAAATTGTAAAGTTTGTAATGTCATTGTATATTGTTTTCAGGGCAACTTTTGACCCAAATTGTCATGCTGATAATATGATTTGCAATGAAAGTAAGTGTATTCAATTAGAAAAATACAAAATAAGAGATTTGCACCTCACTATACACTGAAGTCACTTTGGATAGAAGCAGCTGCTTAAAGATTACTTACTTTAAAATATTATGTCTATCAGATGTATTAGTGCATTTGTTCATTTGTATCATACCTTTGCACACAACACTTATAAAAAAGTGTAAAATCTCTGAGAGTGGGATGTCTTAAACATGTGCGAACGCTCATCACAGGAGATTAACTCTCAATACATATCAATGCAGTGGAAAGGGAATGTTGAGGAGGAGGGCTTGCTGGAGCACGCTAACAGCACAGATGCGTTTATATCTAATCCTAGAGAGAAATGAGAGATTAAAAGCATTGAGTTGCAGAGCCCTCCAGTGCACGAACAGCCCTACTACGTGTTGAGAGATGAGCGCTGGCAATAGGGGCCCTAAATCCCCGTTTATTGTACGGCGTAAACACATAGTCTACTCCCTTGCTTCAGCAAACAACGCAGACATAATGGAAGCATCTGACAGAGTGCCCAACTCTTAAAGCTCTCTTTCATTAGCCTGTGTTTGAGTTCATACTGATGCATTGAGTCAATGTTTGTACAGAAACTGAATAATCTTCGTGTTGTGTAGCGTTCTGCCGGCTTTTGTTAGTAATAAGGCTCCAAGTTCACTGGGATCAAGTAATTCCCGATCGACTTGTGTACTAATTTTTTCTGAAAAATGCATGCGTACATCTTTGTTTGCACCAGGTGGTCTAGAAAAAGTAAATATGAATCGCTTTGCTTTATTATTGGCTTTTCATGATGATTTTTATGTACAAGTAATATTTGTTTATGTCACTGAATTAAACCAGGACTTATTGTGTCCTCATTCGCTCTCAACTTGACAGACTTGATGAAAAATCAGTTTTTTTTTTTAGTTAGTAACTTTGTCAAAATGTCTCAATGCCGTCATGTATTTTTGAGAAAAATATGTACAAGTTCTTAGTGTTAAATAGCACAAGTCTCATTAAATTAATCTGACAATATTTCATAGGGTTTTTTTTCCACAAGATATATATATATAATTGTAACATTCGTAATGTAAATTTGTATTGTACTCAAACACAGGCATAACAGCCAATTGTGAGATTAACAAGTGTCTGTAGTGGCAGATGTGTTAGCCACGTTTCTTCTTCCCTTCCTTCTTATTCCCTCTTATCCTGTCCTCCTCTATCCACCCTCTTTCTCCCGTCTCTTCCTCTGCTCTCCTCTTGGGTGGTCTCACCTGGCTGGCCCAGGGGGCAGCCAAGCAGAACTGGAAGTGTCTGTGGGTGGCCTGACCTCCCTGTGCCTTTCCTCCAGTGCAGTGTAGAACCAAGGCCTACTGAAAGGCCCAGCGTCAGCAGCAGCGGCGCTCAGATGATCCAACAGCTGACACCCACTCCAGACCTTCAGAAGCTCTGCAACTAAGACAGACCGCTGATCCAGCCTTCCTACCTCCCTCCCCTCCTGGTGGCCAAGAGGGCACGGCCGTTGTCAGGCCTCAGGCATTTGGCCACTTGTCGAGTCCCCTCAAAAATAGAAACCCCGGCCATGAAATGTTAAGTGGTTAGAGCTGCAGCGACGGATCGATTTACTTGGGTGGTTTACGATGGGTGGGCTGGCATTGGTCGCATTTTTTGCGTTTCATCCATGTACATTCCTGGTTGACTGTGAAGTCATGGTAAATGTTGAATGTTTTGGCGATAGCCATTATGTGGTTGCTTTGACTTCAGTCCCAGAGTAAATAAAAGAAGCACAGAGCGGAGTACACATTTCCAGACGTCCCCTGCCCATTGGCTACTTTGAACCAAAGCAGTGACCAGTCTTAAAGGGATAGTTCACACAAGAATAAAAAATAAACGTTGCCATTTAATCAACCTCATGTTGTTCCAAACTTGTATGTCTTTCATTTTCTGTGGGATGCAAAAGAAGATATTTTGAAAAATGTATCATTATTTTTTTTGCATACAGTGAAAGTCCAGTGTTTTTTGGACCCCAGTGACTTTCAATATATGAGCAAAATATCTTCTGTAAAAGAACAAAAGTCATACAAGTTTGAAAACATGAACGGGAGTCATTTTGTTTTTATGTGAGCTACCCCTTTAATTCATTTAATTGGAAAAGTGTGTGTGTATAATTTTTCCATTTTGTTCTACTTCTGGAATATGAGGGATGGATTTTGGCTTTTTAGGATCAACAAAATCCCACATTTGCCACCATTGATCTTTGTTTCTGTCGGACAGGTGGTTTGTTCCCTTTACTCAACACTTGCTGTCCTCCTACTTTCAACTTTTGCTAGACTTGCATGAAATGTGCACCCATAGAAAAGAGATATTTGCAGAATTCACAGAGTTATTTTTTTTACAAAATAAAGCAGGAAGTCGTGACCGACCATTGGTTCTCAACCGGGGACCAAATGTCCAAGGGGGCTTCAAGATGACGTAAAATGATTAAAAATGACACCGCTTTTTGTCAAAGACAATTGTGTCTTTGTAGAACCATGATTCCTATGGTTTTGGTAAACCTGGTGTATGAAATAGGCCAAGTTTAAAAGTGTGATTTCTAAACCTGTAAAATGTATGTAAATAAAATCATATAACTTCATGGGCATTGTTATAACGAATATACATTTTTCTTCCTCTAAAAAAACAAAAACAAAAAAAAAAACACTTACTAAATCTGTAACCAGTAAACTATGAACAACTGGAAAATCATGGGGCCTTCGAAAACTGTTGTGGACAATTAGGGGTCTTGTAGTCAAAATGTTGAGACATGGTTATTGTAGTAGGTAATCATAAAAAAAAAAAATATGTGAAATAAATTAAACGTTAACTGAAATAAAATACTTAACCTTAAACTTGTTTTATTTCAGCTTTGCAACATTTCTCATTTTCATTGAACTAAAACTGAAATGAAATAAAAAAATTTAAACTAGAAAAAACAAACGCACAACAAAATTACTTTTGAATTACTTTTAAAAGTAACTTTTGTCCTTCTAGCAGAACATTGTTTTGGCTGTGCTCCGTCTTTTTGAGACTGTGTGGATGAATATGGTTCTTTCTCATAACTAAAAAAAGAGAGAGATTATCTTACTGCTTATAAAACATTGACTACTAGGCTTAAGAGATATAACCAGTTTGGATGGAAAGGATCTCAAGCTGACTAGCTGAAGAGGTTACTGTATGTAGTTATACCCATTAATAGACACGGTACTTTCTTGAAACTAAATTGCAGCAAAGCGCTACAACAACCACAATGAAATGACTGCTTTATAATGAACTCTGTTCGACAGCTACATATGGTAATTTATCTGTTCAATAAAATACCTTACTCATCTGTTGAGTAATAAAAACGCCATGAGTGCAACGCTTTTACACTTCAAATCCAGTTCTCGCCATCTCCGAAAAGCCAAGCCCATGTTGATTCTTGTTTTATTACGAGCTCTGTCATGTTCTCTTTTTGCCAGCAGACTCTTCTCGGCTCTGCTTTTTTTAAAAAAAAACAAAGGGTGATTCCCAGAGGTTCGAGATTTAGCTGCTTCATGTCAACCTTTCTCGCTCATTGTGACAACCAACCTACCCAGTCTAAATTATATACACTAGGGTTGTACGCTTCAAATTACTCTCGGTTCAGTTTTTATCACGGTTTTAGTGTCACAGTTTTGGTACGGTTCGGAATGTGCTATGTTCAGGGAAAAAAGGATTACTGTCAAATAAAAATAAAGTAAATAATAATAAATAATCAAACTACAAGCAACAGCACAAATAAATATAATATAGCAAAGATACAAATACAATAAACAGTGCTTTTCAGGTTTTTCAGGTATCTAACAGTAGTTTTCAGGTACAGAAATTGAATAATCAAATGTAAAACAACATTGCATATAATCTTTCATATAAATTAAATAAAGATGAATCATTATTAAAGTTATAAAAACTATTCAGTCAAGAGCAGTGAGTGATTTCCTTGTCTTTTGGTGTTGGATTAACAGTAAAAACACAGACAGCAGGAATATTAGGCTGCTGTCACTTTAGGACATAATGCACGGATCCAGTACACTGATGCTGTACACATGCGTTGTCTTTCTCGACTGTTTACGTTTATTTAAGACATAACTGACTATGTTTGGTAGGATACTCGTCAAGACAGGCATGTAATTTTGTGTGAATTTTTCCATTAAATATATTTTTTTTTTACCGAGAACGTTACACCCCTAATATACACTTATAATAGGCATACCATAGTGAATCAGGGCAAGACACAAACATGTTTTAGAAGAAGAACTGATGATGTATTGACTCATTATTTAAATTAATTTTGAACAAAAAAGTTACATTGTGTACCTTTTTAACGAAAATGAAAATGGAAAATAGAAAAATAAAAACCAATTCAATGTATTAATAAAAACTATAATAATATCTCAATGATACTAAAATAACACAGGTGTGAGAACCACCATGATAGACATTGCTGAAAGGCACGATCCCTCGGGTCTGATTACTTTAATTAAACACTGGCAACAGTATTATGATATGCTCAATATAAATAATTAGAATAAACAGTTCTTCTGCCAAGTAGTATAGTTCATTAGTCTGAACTGTAGACAGTTTATGGTTGGCAAACAATGTAGTAATTTAAGTAGATGTGTGATCAGAGTCCTGCGTGTTTGGGCTGTTGTACAGCTGCTTTAAATGCTGCTTTGAATTGCTCATCAGATTTTTGAGTTTGAACTGTCTTTTATAATTCTAAATATTTTATTAAATTAATTGCATTTAAATGATATGGACATTTATTTGTGTTTTTGTAGGATTTTGAACAAAGAATGTTTTAAGTACTCATTTATTTTACAATATTTTTAAGTCTGAGGCGTCTCCCCAAATTAGTGCAGAATATGTAAACATTAGTGTGGAATGTGTGTGGCCCTGGCATTGCTGTTGGTTTGTGAGGTTTTATATGTGCATTAGCTTGAAATCATTCTTGGTTTGCAGCGTTCAGTGGTGAGGGATTGTTCTCCTTCCTCAGTAGCACAGTTAGCTCATTCTAAACAGACAGCGCTGTGCACCCTGTTATCTTTTGAGCATGTGTGCTCCAGTGGCTCCTGGGCCTTCTGCCCCAGGGCCAGAACAAGAGAACCGGAACTGTATCGGAGCGGAGCAGAGCGTCACGGCAGGGCCTCTCTCTGGGCCTCCCCAATGAGGCATGCAGCTTTCCCTGAGCCAGGCACACTGTAACGGGCTGTTCCCCACTCCCGCTCCCATGTTTATTTATCCACAGGCCTTAGATGGACAGACCAGATGGGAACCAGACAACTCAAACAGAAACAATGGCAAAGGCGAACAGGATTTATCACTGGGTTCCCCTCCATGCCTGCGCTCACTCATACACAGTCTTACGCACGTGTGCACGCAAACTGTGACAAAGCACAGTGCTTACTCGAGAAATATTTCTCTCATTTTCTCACGTCATTCTTATATCATATTCTAAACTTTTCATGTTCTGACCATCGCCATGATTCTTCTTTATACATGAAGTTGAACTACTTAGTCCATGGAAGTGTCTGTTTGGTCTGAAGCATTGTGACAGTGTTTTGCATGGGCAAGAACCGCTCACATTTTCTTAAAATATGTGAAACCCTGATTGTTGTTTTAATGTACCAGCCAGTTTTAAGAGAACAACATAACCGTAAGTAGTCAATAGTATGCTGGCCTACGTAATATATATACGTATAATACGTATAATAGCCTAACAACTTGTAATCTGTTTGAGGTGCAAAATATTGACATGAGCCATGGCAAGATAAACTTAATATGATGTTAATGTGCTGGTGGTAGACTACTCAGATTAAACCAACCCAAACCGACTATAAAAATAACATTTACCAAGCTTAATTTGACCACACAGCACAAGCTGTGCTTCAGGATCACTGGCACTTTTTTGAATTCTTTGATTTCTGTGCTTAGTGCCATGTATCTTCCATTTTCCTAGAGCAGTTAAAGACCTTTAGAATTAGGCAGGCAAGTTTTGCTACTTTGTTACTCAGATCCTATTTAAGTAGCAGGGACAATTTTGAGTCCTCTGTTATTTAACCTATGCATGCTGGTTTAATTAATTACTACAATACTTAGTTTCACCAGTATGCAGATGACACGCAACTATCTTTCACCTTCACCAGATGCCCACAATTCAATTTCCAGCAGGGTGGACTGCATAGAGAGCATAACATTTTGGAAGTCTCAGAACTTTCTACAGCTAAACAATGATAAGACAGAGGTACTTTTTATCAATAATGACACATGGAGAACATCTATTGCTCCATATCTTGACTCTCTGTCACTAAAATATGATAGAGAGTAATCAGTAATCAGGTCAAGAACTTAAGAATCATATTTGACAGTGACCTCAGTTTAAAAAAAAAAAAAAAAAAAAAAGACTTCAGAATCCAGCTGTATGAATGCTAACTCACTCTAAAATGAGAAATCACATTACTCCAACACCCTTCACTGGCTGCCTGTATAATTCAGAATTGAATTCAAGATTCTCTTATTAGTTTTAAATGTTTTTATGCTATTTCCCCAATAGTATTCAAAATTATAGCTCTAATTAGTATTCTAATTTTGGAGTAAATATACTCCTGCAAGTTTGCTCCGAACATCCAATTTTAACTTGGTTAAACCAAAAACACGGCTATAAAAATTGTTGAGTCAGCCTTTAGTCATTTCGGTCGCAAGCTATGAAACTCTCTTCCCGACAACCTATGAGCAATCGATTCACTGTGCACTTTTTAAAAGTATCTTAAAACACATTTGTTCACTAGGGCCTTTCCTTGATTTATTTTATTTTTGTATTTCATTTTATTCTTATTTAAGATGTGTGTATGTATGTTTTTCTTTTCTGTGAATACACACATGTATTTGTCTTCTGTAAAGCACCTTGTAAACACTATTTTTAAAAGGTGCCATATATAAAGCTTTACTTAATTACTTACTGTACTTTTATGACTCCTGTATGTAAATGGCCTCTGTTTTGATTGGCTAATCTCTGTGTACTGGCATTATTCATACTGCCATTTAACTGTCATTCTATGTTTCTGAAGATTAAATTGCTAGTGATATAAATGTTGACGGTCATATGTCATGACGAGTAATGAATGGCCAGTTTGGGCTGAATGGACCTGGTGTGGGAGCTTTAAGCCCCAGGTATACTTCACTTTCCACGCCCGGACGTGTCTCGCGCGCAGTCGCGTCCGTGTATCTTTCAAAGTATACTAAACCACGAATGCGCAGATGACCGAGTTTGACGCATGCGCAGTACAATTTTTTTTTTTTTGTACTTTTCTATACTCTTTACCAGACATCGTGTCATCAACGGGACATTTGCTGGGCAGGATCAGAGAAGAAAAATAGTGCATCCACCATTGCAACATAGTTCAGAAGGTACACCAAGAGAACAGGAATCAAAAACGATGGAGATGGCATGCCTCTGAGTTTACTTGTCTTGTTTTTAAATTGCTCTTTGCACACTCTTCTTCGATGACTGCACATTGTGCTCAGTACTGTGCGTATTGCCACCTAGTGGACTCTTCTGTCCTGCTTGCGCATGCGCTGTTGCACGTGCACCGTCTGGGCTTTCTCGAAATTTGGTCTGCACTTCGACAGGGTGTGCGGCCGAAGTATACCCGGGGCTTTATGTTCTGATCTAGTATGTCTGCATAGAACTATTTTTTGTTTTTCGGAGCTTCCATTGCGAACACTTGGGAAAAACTTACCCACTGACATGAAAGAACAAAATATTTATTCAAGTATTTCAACCCAACTGGTGGTTTCAAAACCTGAAAGTAATTTTTCTAATTAGGGAACATATTGTCCTTCCAGTGGACATTATAATCAAATTTGTTGGTGGATAAGCTGGATTGTTGTCTTGATGGTCGTTTAAATAATTTTTTTTTTTTTTCTTTTCTCCCCCACAGACAGACATCTTAGTGGTGAGCTGTGATTTGATAACGGATGTGGCCCTGCATGAGGTTGTGGACCTCTTTCGTGCACACAACGCCACCCTGTCGATGCTCATGAGCAAAGTGCATGAATTCACAGAGACTGTCCCTGGCCAAAAGGGAAAGAAGAAAGGAGGTACTATCACTCACACAGATGTAATTGACAAGGAGAAGATGGTCTGGTTTTGAACGAGTGCTGTTGTTGCACTGTTTCCAAACTACTATTTACTGACCATTTCCCTTTCACTAATATGAACTGAAAAATGCATCTCAGTGTACTGTATAATTTTGCATTCCTGCAGATCTTTCAGGTTGTTGACTGTCTTGTCTGTCTTAAGCCAAAATACAGTTTGACTGTACTATATCTCACAGTAGTATTTTACAAGTTCGCTATGACAGATTGGAATTGTGCCCTGTGGCAGGAGAACAGAGGGACTTTGTGGGTGTGGACGTCACAGGGAAACGGCTTCTGTTCATGGCCAATGAGGCAGACCTGGAAGAAGGCCTTGTTCTCCGGAAGTCCATCATGCGCAAGTAAGTGTCAACATCACTTCAGGGCTGTGCTTAAGTCCAATTTTTCATGCCTTTCCCTTGTTACCTTCCCTCCGTCTCGTTTACTCGAATGCATGTCATTGCTTATGTTGCCCACTACTGGCTGAACCCTTGCAATGGGTTTAAATGGACTGCCCTAAGCCCTTGATCACTTGCATCAATTATGGAGCTGATTTATTATTTACATTTTTTCCCCTTATGAATTGTTTTATGCAACATTGCATAGGCCTATAATGTATGCTTGGGCTGTTGGATAAAATATTAAAAAAAAGGACAAATTAAAATAATGATACAATAAACTATAACTGTAAAAACAGTCAGCTTAAGGTAGTTACTTTAAGTATTAAGTATTGTCAATATAACTCCAATATCATACACTAGAGTGGTATGGGGTGGGGGTAAATTAAGTGCGATCTGCTGTGACAATTGTGTTGCATTGTGGTCTATGGATCTGCCTGAAGTGTACAGATTGAGCAGACTCGCTCCCTCTTTTTAAGTCGAGGGGTCGAAGGTCTGTCCAAATAAAATTTCCTCGCTCCCTCCCATTTTGATGAGCAAGCCTTTTAATAAAAGAAATGGTCATTAATGTACAATACTTTGGATTTGTTGTGTGGGGGAAATAGGTTGGGGCATTTTGCTGTCTTGTTGTGTGTACTTTTCATGCTGAAAATGGACTTGGTCAGTCTAAGTACAATTTAAAACTACTACCCTCAGAGAGGTGCTGCTTCCTCAAGCGGCCTCACAGGGTGATGACCTGCTGTTTTTGCTGCTGGCTAGTAAAACTCTGGCCTCCTCCACACTGGCTTGTCATAAGTGCTGCCTGTCAACCCTGCTTTAGCAGGCGGCTGCCTTTCTTAACTGTTGACCCAATCCTTCTTTCCTTCCCGACCCACCCTTGCTTATCTGTCCTGTCTTTCTTTCACGTTTTCTCTTTTCTTTGGATTTTCTGTCTGAGGTTTAAGAGCTATGCATATTATTTCCCAGAAATATGGAAAATATTAGACTTTTGTTTTATTTTTATTAGACATATATCTAATGAGTATTTAATGTATGAGTATTTGATTTCATTTTCTCATCTGTGGTTGTTTTATTCATGTTTAAGTGCAGATATATTCTCATATTTTAAAATAGCATAATTTAATAGCTTATGCTTTTACTAATAACCCATAATACACTGCTGACTGGATCACATATATGTACACTACTATTCAAAAGATTTTTAAAATGATTTTGAAAACTCTTTTATTCATAACAAAGCTGCATTTATTTGATGAAAAATACAGTAAAATTTCATTTAAAATATCTATTTTAAAATATTTTAAAATATAATTGATTCCTGTGCAAAGCTGAATTTTCAGCATCATTACTTCAGTCTTCAGTGTCACATGATCCTTCAGAAATGTTTCTAATATGTTGATTTAGTGCTCGAGGAACATGTCTTATTTTCATTATTGAAAGCAGTTGTGCTGCTTAATGTTTTTGCAGAAACAGTGATATATTTTTTCAGGATTTTTCAGGTTCTTTAGGATCAAACTGCACCAGAGTTTAATTTTGCTTGGTACGCAGTACGCACCAGGGTTTGGGTGGCAGCGTTCACACTTAATCAAATGACCCGCATTAACAGAGCAAGTGCACCCCAGTTTGTTTGAATCTAACCAAACCTGCCAAGTGTGTGAACACCCTTAAAAGAATAAAAGTATTAATGTATTCTGCATTTGAAAGTGTCCAAAATTGAACCTTAGGCATGGTAGATTCCATATATAACAAATTAAATATGTTGACTAGTCTGACTAAAGTGTATAGGTTTTATAAAGCTAAATTAAGTAATATTTGGCTGATAGTGTGATTTCAATATGGCAGCCGCCATGAGGGGGACCATTGACAATAGAATAAAATGGCTCTTTTTATGCCACTGATATTACTGGAGTCTTCTTTTTAGTTAACTGCCCTTGTTAGGCCCCCATCTTTCCTCCCAGCCATGTTTTAATGTTATCATGACGCTGTCATTTCCTGATGTTGGCAAGGCTCCTCAGATTGTCAGCACCTTGCGTGGGGCCTGTACTTTGGCTCTGGAGGCCAAAGGCCCTGCCGTTCCTGGTTGTGGGGGGTGATCCGGGGTCTGGGAGTAGGAGAACTGTGAGAGGGCTCTGTAGGCGGCTGTGTTGGGAGCTCATAAATAATTTGGGGAGTCTTTGCCACTGTAAATCCTGTCTAGTAATAGAAGGGTTTCAGCAGCTGTTAGCATGCTGTCTGATGAGTGGGAGACTGAACACACACTACCTAATCTGACGTTAAGTAATGTATCGCACCAGTCTAATGCACATATATTCAACTAATCGAAAGAAAGAAAGAGAGAAAAAATAATTACAATAAAGCTATAAGCTTCTTTTTTTTTAACCCTTTACTGTAGTACAGTGAAAAAAAGCTAATCTAATAAAAATGAACCATTGGCAATTACAAAAAAAAAAAAAAAAAAAGTGCATAGTTTTGTCAGAATTTTAAAAGAAATGTCCTTTCTGCAAAAATATAATTTTCTTTCATTTTGACGTAGGGCTTAGAATATGACCTGGCCACTCTCTTTCTTTTTGGCCCACTCTCAAGGACACAGGATTTCTCAGTGCGGGTTGAGAGATGTCTGCTAATGTTTAACATTACTTCAGATACTTTTCTCTTGTCTGTGTTGTCTCAGAGCCTTGCCATTGTCTGCATGTGTGTTTATACAGGCACAGCGAAGTCTATATGTGCAGTCCACATGTGTTAAGCCAGTCTTTTTTATTTATAAGACCTGTAAAAACACTGTCTTCTCTGTATCATTGTCTTAAAGGGATAGTTCACCTAAAATTTAAATTACTTGTTGTTCCAAACCTGTATGACTTTCTTTTTTGTGTCTTTTTTGTCTTTTTGTCCATACTGTGGCAGTCAGTGGGGTCCCGGTGTTCTTTAAAATATCTTATTTTGTGTGTGTGTGTGTGTGTGTGTGTGTTTCCACAGAAGAAAGTAAGTCATATTTAAAAGTTTCAGGTTTGTATATGATGACAGAATTGTTTTTTTGTTTTTTTTTATCTTGGAGTGAACTATCCCTTTAAAAGATTTGTGCTTCTACCTTATTGGAAGTATCTCAGAAATCTGGTTGGATATGTGATGGTGACCAGGGTTGCCAATTTTGTTTGCCTAGTTGGAGTGATTAAACTAATTAATCTATAGGATGCCCATCCCAAGGTAGAAACAGGGAAGCAAAAAAAGAAGAGTTAGCATAGCTGCTGTTAATAGCCTTTTAGGCAAAAGGTGATCATGTGATGATTGTACTATTTCATCAGATATAATTGTAGTAAGTTTAAGAAACATTATGTGAATGATTGGCTAAAGAGATGTCTTTAATTTAGATTTAAACACAGAGAGTTTGTCTGAGCCTGAACATTATCAGGAAGACTTTTCCAGAGTTTATGAGCCAAATGTGAAAAAGCGTATAGTTCGGTTCGGTTATATGCCAGACTGTTGCAAAATGGAAATATGCACATAATTGTGATGTAAGTTATGCACTGAGGAACAGTAAAAGCATTCTTTTGTTACATAAATGGCTCAAATTAAACTTACAAATATAAGTCTCTTTGAAGTGTTTGTCAAATTGGGTCATGTTCTTTTCTCAGTGTTGTTTGCTCTGTGGCCTCTGCCATTTTTGAAAGCATCCTATCTTACAAACATGTTTTTCACTTCTGTAAGTTACGTTACTGACAGAAGTTATTCATGCCACAGCGCACACATTCACCTAATCCACAATTAAAATGCCACCTGGCTGGCCTGTGACAGTGCGAAATTAACCGGCCAAATAGAACATTTACACACCACAAACAATCTTCATGTTCTTTGTTCGACTGTTGACAGCTAGCTGTGTGAAGAATGTCTGTGTTAGACCAAACAGGTCCCATTCTGGTCGGAATATCCTATCTATGAGCATTATAAGACCGTGAGACAGAGCCAGAAAGCGTGTGTCTCACACCAAATGCATGAGAGTTGGCAACTCTGCAATGACCGACAGATTTCTAGCATTGTATTATCATAAGAGGCAGTAACAGTGTTAAAGTACATCTTAGTGGTGGTCCTTTTGTGTTTCTATGATTGAAGAAATGTGTGAGGAAAAACATTTTGGAGATCGGTTTCTCCCTCTTTATGTGGTCTAGTAGCAGAACACAGCAAAACAGTTACACATGTGACATTAGTTGACACTGGAATTGATCTTTACAGATTCCAATCTCATACATCTTGCTTTATTTTCCACCTCATATTGTTGGCAGGTGTGGTCTCATTCTCTGTGGGCTAGTTGCAGTGTTGTTTAGTATTAATTTATTTATTTAACTTTAGTAATTTTAGTACTTTAGAATTTATTTCAGTTAGTAATCAAGGCAACATTTCTTATTTTAAAGGGTTAGTTCACCCAAAAATTCTGTCAATAATGACTCACCCTCATGCTGTTCCAAACCCGTAAGACTTTCGTTCATCTTCGAAACGCAAATGAAGATCTTTTTGATGAAATCTGAGAGTTTTCTGTCCCTCCATTGATAGCTACGCAAAGGGGCCTTTGCACCAGAGGAACCTTTTCATAGTTCTTAGAACTATTGGCTGAAGTACCCGGATTTTGCCGTGTTTGCACCGCAGGAACTAGGAACGATTTTGGGAACTAAATGAGCTCCTACTTCAGAGTAGGGTCAAAACCAGCACTATAGGAACTACCAGTGACGTAAATGTATGTTGATTGGCCAAAGGCACGTGAAACACGTCATTTAAAAAAAAAGTTGTGTACACACACACAGTTATAGCCCATATATTTACTCCACAAACTAACTCTACGAACATGGAAAACAATGATAGATGGACCTCTCGAGTTAAAGAGAAAATCCATCGCAGCTTTGAGAGGACCAAGCGAAACGTGGTTATGTATATCTGCTCAGCTAGTGACATCAACCACACGGTAAACGCTAATACTTTTTCTTTCCTTGTTATAACAGTTCTATCTAATAACATATTAGACAGGCTGTTAAACAAATTGTAAACTAATGAAGGTGGAGAATGTGAGCGCTGTGTGCTCAGGCTCTGGCATTCTCAGCACCGTCACAATAAAATGTCCAGCGTGCCGTCAAAATAAAAGTCACAATAACAAATGCAGCTTGCATCACTTCATAGTTCCTTCTGGCGGTGCGAATGCAACCAGGAAAACAGCCCTAGGAGAACATTAGTTCCCCTTTAAAAGCTTCAAAAAGCTCATAAAGAGATTGTAAAACTAATCCATATGAATTTAGCAGTTTCTAAAGAGACTCGATTGCTTTATATGATGAACAGATTTAATTTAGGCTTTTATTCAGCTCAACCAAACCTGAATGACATGCGAGAACAAACCTCTCGCGGAAGCTCAAACATGCTGCGTAACACAAGAATGAACCTCATTTGTTCTCACACGTCAAGAAAACATGCCTGAGCTTCTGTTTACCACAACTGATGAATGTTTATATGTGAATAAAAGCCTAAATTCAATCTGTTCATCATATAAAGTGAATTTTCCTCTTCAGAAAAATTTGACTAAACTATTGATTATGATCTCTTTATGAACTTTTTGAAGCATCAATTTCAGTTGCATAGCTGTCTATGGAAGGACAGAAAGCTTTTGTTTATTGGCTCTTGGTTCACTATTTTCTAGCACTAACTTGCTGTAGCCTACTAGATTTAAACTGAAATCTAGAAAGAGGAGATTGGACAGGAAACATGTATGTATCTTAGTCTGACCGCCAAAGAAGCGGTAAACTTCCTCAGACAGCTCACTGAAAAGGCATGTTGCTCTTCATTTGCTTTGTTAAAGCTGCGAGTGTTTAATAGTGTTTAACATTGTTCGCAATCCAGCTCTCCCTCTTAAACACACTGCTCAAACATTACACTCTCCAGACCGGCTGAGGATGTTTGAGAGGAAGGTGTGAGCCATATGTCCTGTGCTAAGATTTACCAACCCATCAAATCCAGAGTCAGCTGTTGTCTTTCTCCTCCAATGTCAGTCTGTTAGTTATTTAACCTGCCGATTCAGATAAATGACCGCAGAACAAAGGCCTTGCGTCTTGCGGGGCATCCGGACTCAAAATAAATTTTCTTGGGCTCCATAGACGGCGCACTGTGTAACGTATGACCTCACTGTGCTGTAACGCGGATCTTTGTGCTGGGCTTTATAGTAGTAAGCCATTAAAAATAATAGTGTGAGTCACTCAAAACCCTGAAGGCTTTCCCAGATTTTTGTCATCCTTGTCAGCTTGAGAAGGAAGCAGACGGTTTTAACTTAGAGGAGCATTACGCTATATGACATTTCATGACAATTGCTTCAAGATTACAATTATTTTTGTTGCTTTTTTGTTTGTCTCTTTATTAGTCACACAGTCAGAAGACCGTAAATAATAGGAAAAAGTGGGGGAAACTGGTTTGCAGAATGTTGCGAGCTGGATTCAAACCCGTGGCACCCACACGAGCACTTTGGGCCAACTTTTTTTTTTTCTCTCCCCAAAACAGTCACAACAATTTCGTTGACCAGTGGTTCTCAGCCTTTTTGACTCAAATGCCCCCCTCTTGTAGAACACAATATTCGAAGCTTCCCCTTCATATATGCCAAAATATTTCTGCTTCAATTGATAACTTTTTTTTTTTTTTTTTTACTTTATATATTGAATTAATTCATGTGGTTAATTTAATATATTAAATAAATTAACCATGATTAATTTTGTGATTCCAGAAGTTATGTACTGTATTTCAGAACAGTAGTTATTTATGTATTTATTTTTATCATTTTAATTTAGATCAGAGTTGGATATTTTTAATATATTAATAATTTAATTATTTCTTTATTTAAATATGGCAGCGGTTGAGAACTGCACTGAAGGAGGGACTTGTGCTATATCTTGGTTTCTGAATATCATAAAGACAAAGCAGCATGCTTACTCACCCTCAAGCCATCCTAGGGTGTATATTAAGGATGTGACGGTGAAGAAATTTTCCCGCCGGTTAATTGACGTGTGACAACACTGGTAAAACCAGTATCACCCGGGTGGTGTGGGGTGGGGGATCTGGAGTTGGAGTTTTCCCCTCCTTTTCCACCTGGCTTTTAAATTGCTTATGGCGCATGTCCACTGGCGCAGAGCGAGCCTTTGCAATTAATTCCTATGTAAATTCAACTTGGATAGGAATGAACTGAAAATGCTCGCTTTGCTCTGTGCCAGTAGATACGCACCATTATGAATGCCCATGCACCCATGTGCATTTTGTTTTCGCTTTAGAATTAGTGCCAATTCGCTTAAATAGACAAACTAAATAGGCAAAAATAAATGACAAACTTGCTTAAATAGGCGCTTTCACATTTCACTTTGAAACCAAATCTTCAGTCATTGTTTTGTCAGTCAGGAGTGTGGCAAAATTGAGGTGACATCGAACTCCTGCTGCTAAAATGTGCCACGACTCTGTAACACCGGCTATCGCAGCAAGCCTAGTGTATATGTCTGTCTTCTTTCAGCCAAACACAATCAGAGTTATATTAAAAAATGTCCTGGCTCTTCCAAGCTTTATACCATACCAGCGTGATGAATCTGATCTTCAACCAAACTTGATTAAATATTTTGAATGTTCCAATCCAATCTGACTTCTGACCTATAATGCTGCCTGAATCATAAATTATGCACTGTTCGTTTGTTGGCCAGAGGAGAACTGGCCCCCCGACTGAGCCTGGTTTCTCCCAAAGTTTTTTTTTTTTCCTCCATTCTGTCAAAAAAGCACATCCATCCATCATAAAAGTAATCCATACAGCTCCAGAGGGTTAATAAAGGCCTTCTGAAGCAAAACTGTGTGTTTTTGTAAGAAAAATATCCATATTAATGACTTTATAAACTATAATAACTGGGTACCGGTAACGACCGTACGCGAGTCTAGTTTGGGCAGAAGAGTGACCTCTGACCCGATGCATGATGTATTGACAAATGCGGAAGCGCGGAGAATAGAGCAAAACAAAACACCGACCATGAATTAGAAGTCTAAAACAAGAATTTTTAAAGAGAAATGTCGGAGGAGCTTGAGTTTGTTGCCCAGCTCTATTTGTTTGAACCACGAGAGGCGTCTGCTCTCTACTCCTACATCGTACGCCATACACCGAAACTCAACTCGGTTTCAAAAAATGGCACCATTCAGTCCCGTTATAAATCTTTGAAGAGCCAGGATATTTATTAATATAACTCAGATTGTGTTTGACTGAAAGAAGAAAGTCATGTACACCTAGGATGGCTTGAGGGTGAGTAAATTATGGGATAATTTTCATTTTTGGGTGAACTATCCCTTTAAAACACGCAGAACAGCTTAAAAATATCAATACAAGTGAGTAGTTTGATTTGAAATGTTATTCCTAGTTATGTTTTGCACTGTGAGCTTTTTATTGTCTGCACTCCATAAACAGCACCTGTTGCTTGTCATTTGGCAGTCTTGTCGTATTCCTGACCCTCTATTCCCTGCTATTTAACACTCATTCCTCATTCAAAACCACAAGGATCTGTATCCGTTACTCATCATTCCTTCATTCGGCCCATCATTCTCTCTGATTCACTCATTCTCCTGCCTGCAGGTGCCAGACCATGATGTCACATGTTGGGTGTTCCCATAAATCAGCGTCTCATGCCTTTGTTCATTCCTCACCTCCTCTGGATCTCTTGCTGCTGTCTGCGTGTGTGAGCCGAGCACATTGGTGCCATATGTAGCTGAAAACATCTTGAATGATCCTCAGTCTCCGCACGCACTTTTCCTGCTTTTCAGGAATCCAGCCACTGCTGGCTAATGGAACGGCTTTGTGTCATCATAATTTATTTCTGATGTATCCACACACATACACGCTCCGATTTACACATGGCCAGTCTGTTTTTTAGATTTGGGTGAGTAAACACGGCAGTGTTTCAGGCTCTCCGTGTGTCATCCGCTGGAGGGAAACAGTAAAGCTCTAGAGATGAGATGGTTCTCTTACGTTCTCGCTTCGTAAATGTCATGGGGGGGTGGGAGGGTCCTCCTGTTCTTTGTTTACTGCAGGTCGCCCGATATAAAGCCTGCATGTGGTGCAGTACTGTAGCTGGAAAGGTGGGAGTGTACAGTGGGGTTTAAAGGTCCGAGACCATTAGTGATAATGCTTCGGTTTTGCTTTAAAGGGGACCTATTATTATGTTTGGACATAAATGTGTGTTGACAGTGTGCGTACACAACCACTCTATAGTGAGATAAATCCACCCACTCCTTTTTTCTTTTTTTTTAATCCCCATAAATCATAAGCAGTGTCTCCCAACGACCTGTTTTCAGCCTTGGTGCTAATGTGACGTCACATTAACCACAGGCCCCGCCCATGACCGCTGACTGAAAGTCCTGCATTACCATAGTTTCCGCCCTCAGCGAGCTGTACGCTGTCTGCTATTTTCTCCATGCTTGAGCAGCTGTAGCAACAACAATGTCTGGTAAGTATTTGAGATGTTTTGTCATTGGATGTAAGAGTAAACACAACAGTCTTCATTTACTGACATCTGAGCTGCTGAAAGCAGTGGATTAGTTTTATTTTTGAAGGGAATGTGCCACAGATCTAATATACACATACGATTTCTGTAATGTTGCCTGCTCTTTACGTTCACAGACATAACTGACTGTGTTTATGTGAACTGTGTGTGTTTTAGATAGTTTAAATGAAACAAAAAATGTGAAAGAGAAGTTACTCACGTTCAGAAAACGATCCATTAGAAGTTTAAACTGATATAGTTTTAAAACGCGTGGAAATAATAAACTTTAATGATGAAAGAAGAACTGTTATCCATGAGAGTGTTCATGATATAGATGATAATCAAAACCAAGCAAATGTCTTGTTAGTATTTAGCAGAGAATCTGACTGAATTTAAAGGCACGTACGAAAACAGCCTTTTTCTTGACTGTAGTCAGAAATGGGGATTTACAACATGGATTTGTGTGTGTGTGTGTATATATATATATATATATATATATATATATATATATATAATACAGTACTGTTCAAATATATATATTATACTTTTTTTTTTTTTTTTTTTTTTTTTTTTTTAAATTCAGTATTCATTAAACTGGAAATGGTTAATTTCTTTTTCTTTCTTTTTTGTCCAGGAGACAATCTCATTATTCTTCTTTCATGTTGCTTCACTTGTTATATATATCTTTTGAAAATATTCATTGATTAATTTACTTCTTTAATTTTTAGACACTATATTACAGTATAACAATTATTGTGAAAAGATTAATCAACTGTATTTCTTTTTTATTAAAAAAAATTACTTACCAAATTTACTTGTTTTCAACTTGTTAGCATAATTGAATGAAATTAAAATATTAATTAAAAATGGATTTTGAATTTGAAAGTTTAATGAATTTCATAATTTCTTAGTATACTTTTTTCTTTTTTTTTTTTTCTTTTTGAAATCCTGAACCTTTATTTCCATGTTCAATTGAAATATTCAATTCCAGATGTTTAATAAAGTCTCTTTTGAACCTTGCTGTTTGTGCTTTGCACTGTCCCTTGATAGACTTGAATTATCATGAATTGAGGCCATTGAGCAAAACCTTGACTCTGTAATCTTGAAGACTATTCTCTCCAGACATATGAGTGTGTGTGTATGTAACTGGAAGTCCTCGTGTACATCTGACAGCTTAACTTGCATTGCTGTCAAGTCTGCTTTGCCTTTAGTAACACTTCTGGTTGTCCGTCAGGATGCACTGGACTCTTTCACCACGTGAATTGCTCTGGCCCTAGGGCAGCCATTTTGTGGGCCTCTTGTGGCACTGTGGAGGGGCTCCGGGAGCATTTTCATGTCAATGGCAGGCTATAAAACAGTCTGGGGGGTCCATCAGTGCTCCTGACATCTCACTACTCACAAGCTGTGGAATCAAACTTAATCCGGCTAGAGTTGCTATGGGATTTTTTTTTTTTTTTTTAATTTTTTAATTTTTTTTTTTTTTTTATAGAGATACTACATAATTTTTTCTCTTTCATGTCACTTCACTTGTCTTTCACTTGTTATTCCAATTTTGGGGGTCATTATAGTTCTCTTGAACTATACAGTGCCTCGAAGAGACCAATTAGGTTGGGAGTGAGACAGGAAAATGAAAGACTCCATGGGACGTAAAGGCAAGCTGTATAGTCTAATTATAAAACATCTGAGGAAACAAGGGTAGCAGGGTGCCTTACAGTGTTTTTGTCAGTGCTGTTATGTATTTACTTTTTCTCCATCAAGCACGTTCCACGTTTACCCTGTGTGTTGTTCTGGAGCAGCCGCAGCCTCCTTCCGCACATTTACTGTCATTATTTTTTATTTGCACTCCAAGATGCCAGTCTTCACTGCCCTCCCTTTCTGTGACTTTTTTTTTAATATATATATATATATATATATTTCTCTCACTATTTCAGACATCCTAGAATGCTCATAAAGACTGGCCTTCTAGATGCCCACCTGTACTGCCTGAAGAGATCTGTGGTGGATTTCTTAGTACACAACAAGTAAGTTAGAATTTCCCAATAAAAGAAGAGTTTCACAGCTTTTTCTCTGTTCATTTTTGCCAGTTGCATTTTGTGCCAAAGAATTCGCACACACTCTTTATGAGGATTTTGATAAGCCAAAACAGAAGAAGTTCTGAGTGGTGCATTAAAGCAAAAGAATACGAACAAAATCATGTTAATTTTTCAATGTAACTTTTCACTCATATTATGATAGTTTAATTTGACTAATTATTAGGCCTGTCAAACGATAGTTTTGTTAAGTTTTACACATAATGTGTGTGTATACTGTGTATATTTATTATGTATATATAAATACACACACATACATGTATATATTTAAGAAATATGTGAAAAATATGATATATAGAAATATATGAAAAAATTTATATACAAATACAATATATTTTTGTTAAATATATACATGTATGTATGTATGTATGTATGTATGTGTGTGTGTATATATATATATATATACTCAGTACACATGTATATAATGTAAACATACTTTTATTTTGGATGCGATTAATCACAATTCATCGTTTGACAGCACTACTAATTATGTATTAAATCAGGAGTGTGCAACAACTGACCAGTTTTTCCCCCTAAAGGCAGTGTGCCACCTGAAAGCACAATATTTGTGTGCACATCCTGTGAATCTGACAACTTACCGTCTATTAAATCTGGTTTTACCATCTTACAAACTGATGTCAGGATGGACAGAGGACATTAAAAGTGGGGCTTTATTGTATTGCGGGACTTTTATCCATTAGGATTTTAATGAAATGCAAAGAGCCATTTTGAAGGTGTTCTTAGTGTAAAACTAAGAACAAAAGAAAAAAAAAAATAAAAAATAAATAAATAAATATATATATATATATATATATATATATATATATATATATATATATATATATATATATATATATATATATAATATTTATTTATTTATTTTCTTCAATATAATTAAAATCACTTCAATTTGAATTTGCTTTATTGTAAAAGCCTAAATTGGAAAAAAAAGAAATTGCTCCTTCTTTTCAGCACCACTTTCACATAACCAGTTTTCTCCTCATCTAGTCGTTCCGCTGTGTCTCTAATCCTGGAGTGTCCCTGTGTCCTCTACAGTCCACCCCTCCGTTGCTCCCTCAGCTCTCCATTCATCCTCTCCAATAGCCCTCCGTTCCCCTGCCCCTCCAGTCCCCTTTGTGCTCCTGTAACTGACATTGTGAGGCCGGGCAGCCCGCTGTAAAGTGGTGCCGTGCATGGCCTCTCTTAGGTCCTCTCCCTCTCACAGACTTCAGAAAAGCGTGAGGCTTCTCTCCGCTTTGACATTTTAATTCGCTCTCCCCCTGATATAAATATCATTTCATCTAATCTGCCCCCCCAGCCCTCCTCCTCTCCCCACTTTCTCTCATCAAAGTAGTTTGACTTTTTTTATGCTGCCTTTTCTCTCTCTCGTTCACATTCTTTTTTCCCCCCATCCATCCCTCCCTCCCTCCGTCTCGCTCTCTCTCTGTCGCCCTTGAGCCTGCAGTGCCATGGAGTACTAAAGGAGAAAATGGACATAGTAACTGTTGTTTCTCTCTTTGCATTCAGATGGAAATTCTAATCTTGCCTAAAAGAAAATAAAGAGAGGGAGAGAGAGACTGGTTTAAGAAGGTGGTGGAGATTTTAAATTGCTCCTCAAGCGCACTTTTTTTTTTTTTTTTTTTTATAAACCATGATTCAACTCTATACCGTCAGGAGACCATAAATTCGGTTGTTCATTAAATTAAGAATATTCCTCTTTTGCAGGGTCTGCGAATGCTGTTTAATGTTGGATTTAAGTGCTGTTGATCACATTCATATAGTACATTTATTAATAATTAAAATAATTTTCTTTATTTTTTTAAATAATTAATTTATGAAATTAATTTCTTTTCAGTCAATGTCTATTCAGTGCTTTACTCTTCTGCCACAGTAATGTCTTTAAATAAGTTAAATGATTAATCAAATTGTTTGAATAATTGCATAAGGGTCAATGACATCCAAAGTATGTTAGGTAGTACAACTAGATCTTTTTTTATCGAATCCAAAAGGTTTTAATTATATTTTGCTACATATAAAGGTATTTTAAAGATTTTGAAGTGTCAAAAGGTCATTTGGTTTAACTGTCCAAAGCAGCCATTTCATTTGTGATTAAAATATCTTGTATATATTTTTTATTCTGGTATTATTTTATAACATCATACATCAATATAGTGCAAAATAGTATTAAAATTATGTGTAGAAGTCGTTGCTTTGTCATGAGAAAGAATGTCCGGAAAAATTAATTTCATTTATGTCATTCGGAGTAACCAATATAAAGGGACCATTTTGAAGTCATGTGGTCAGCATCATGTGACAGGATGTGACATCATTCAGACACCTGCAAAGGACCACATGGTCCTTGACCACAACAACTTTTAACTATTTGAAAAATTCATGTTTTCACTTGCTCATATGCAGGCCCTGAAACATCAGGTCATTCGGTACAACCGCTATAAAACATGGAAATTTTTGTAATATTTTAAAAATAAATAAATATAAAATGTATACTATACTAAATATAAAATGTTTGATTGTCCTTTTGCTATCTAGATATCAGCCTGTTAGTATTTTTTTGAAAATATCGTCATTCGGTAAAACCGAAATTTTGGTTAAACCGAATGACTTTTTTTGGTGACAAATTTTGTCCATCTTGTAAAACATGACAAAAATGACAGTGTTAGTTGATTATAAAAACCACATAATCTCATTGTTAACACTTAATAAAACTTCTAAATTAATTATATCTCCATTATGTTTTTTTGTTTTTTTTTAACACTTTTAAAAACCTTATTCGTCAATGACCCATATACATGATCATTATTTGCTGAGGAAAAAAAAAAAAAAAAATCTTAACTGATACAATCACATTTTTAAATCTCAAAAAATTTTCTTTTCATATGCTTTTATTTACAGGTCTGTCACTTCAATCAGAGGAGAATTAGTGCCGTATTTGGTGCGTAAGCAGTTCTCCAAGTCTTTAAACTGTCAAAATGCCACAGAGGATTCAGAGAAGAATCAAAAACAACAGGATGCTCACAACAATTTGGGTAAGCTTCCTCTTGTAATGACTCGCATTTGCGCAATTCACATTTGTCAACCTTTTAAGAGAGTGTTAAGTGTACATAATAAACGGTGACCTTTCTCAAACTCGTACATGTCTTCACAGAGCTCCTCAGTGCCAGTAAAGAAGAGGTGCTGCTCCAACTTGCCCAGGAGAGGTCGTGTTGGAATGATCATCGTGGAGACATGAGCGAGGCCTACCACGGCGGAAAGCTACGCTGCTATGTTCACGTCATGGAGGAGGGCATGTGTTACCGTGTGAACACGCTCGCGGCTTACATAGAGGCCAATCGTGTGGTGAGAACAAGCCGAAAGAACTCTTTAAATGGCACAGTTTTCATTAAATCTATAAATAATGTTATCTGTCCAAGGTTAAAACAGTTGTTTAAGACACTGGTTCAGCTGTAATGGCTGCAATGAACTGTGGGATGGTTTCCCTTAGGTTCCAAAGCTGTTTGAGGACCCTCCAATCCATCCGACTGCTGTGGTAACAGATCGCTCTTTGGTGAGTCGCATAGGCACATCAATAATATGGTGGATGTGTACAGTATGATTAAAACTTAGGGATGTCACTAAGGATTGTTTTGGTAATCGAGTAACCAGTCGATTATTTTGACGATCAGTCAAGTAATTGGATATTTTTGTGGTAATAAAAAAAGCCCTTAAAATGACTTAAAATACATATAAAATAACAATGAGGCAATAATATTTGGTTTAAATAAAGTATCAAATGCAATTAATCATATGGTTTTATAGAACAACAACTTTACAGCAGCTCAAATCCTTGTTTAATATTGGCCAAATGACATTTAATTTACTTAATCTTTAATGTTTGGCCACTTATGATAGAAATGCTACAGCCACTGTAATTTTTTGAACAAGAATATGTGGACATCAAAACATGCGATATTTAAATTTTTATTTTGAAATCACGAACAGTTCGCATATTTAGAAACATATTGATGTATTCTCCTGTGTTGGCGTAGGTTTATAAATGATTTACCAAACAAATCTGATGAAATGGCGCACATTGCGTTTCCAGATGAACATTATAAGCAACCCAAACTCACAGAATAATAAATATAAAACCCACAGGGCATATATTTATTGAACTAAATCACAGCCTTTGTGAATTCACAAAACCATTTTGAAATGGTTTTAATACATTGTGCAGCCTTTGAAAACGGTCTGATAATGCAATTCATGGATTCTCGTCAATGAAATGTGCTACTTCCAGTATTTTGCCGGTTACTCGACACGCAATCAAGTTTTTTTAATTTTTTTTTTTTTATCGAGTACTCAAGTTAAATCGAGGACTTGACAGCCCTATTAAAAATGCATATTATTTCTTATTTTACCTCATAAAAATTTATCAAGGAGCATATTCTGCTATTGGAATAGAGTGCAACAGTGCCTGCTCCCTTTTCAGCAGTGCTGGTTCCAAAAGTATTTTTTCCATATATTTCTCCCATAAGGATTTTTAAAAAAGTCTTTGTTAAAGAGTTAAGCCATGAACCAAGCCAATCAGACATGAGGTGAATCGCAACACTACAAATTTTGATTTGAAGCAAAAAATTATTTGAAAATCGGACCAAAAGACAAAGGTACAAGACTGCATACTTAACAGCTTTAGTGAGGGAAAGACCTACAAACCCCTGAAGCATTGCGAACAGCGTAATCGAATTAAAAACGATGGAGAAATATAAAACTACTAATTTACAAATGTTGATTATATATACATATAAAACAATGTATATTTTAAGTTTATTGCAAAATATGCATATAAAAGATCGTCTCGATTACGTAATTCGCAGTGCTTCATGGGAGTGAGCGGAGCTAAAAGGGCTTTTTTGGCGTATGTTTTTTTTTTTTTTTTTTTTTCTCTCGATTCTCTGATTTGTATAATTTTTCTGTACAGCATCATGGCTAATGTAGTTTTTCCACTAGGAATTCCAATGTGTTAAACACATTGTTTTTAAAATAAGATGAAATAATCTGGGCTGAGAGCTTGGAATACCATGGAATAACAACCTCTTAGCTCACAGTAGGTCTGTCTTTAAAGGTTTATAAGTTATCGTTATCAGTTGTTTTTTTTACTTTTTTTTTTTTTACTTTTTACTTTCTGAACCAGGCTGTTGCACTCTATACATTATTCCTAAAATAAAGTACTGCTATCTCTCTTATTAGGTTGGAAGTGACAGCATTATTGGGCCACATTGTCAGATATTAGACAAGACCTCAATCAAGCGTTCAAATGTTGGCACATCAACTGCGATCAAGGAGAAGGTGAAGATTATCAACTCCATTATCATGAACGGAGTCACTATTGAAGAAGGGTAAGTGATTCTGATTGTTTATGAGAAAATGATGAAGAAACAGTCTCTTTATGGGTAATTTATTTTGTAAATCAAACCCAGACAGGATGTTTAACACAAGTAACGTTGTTTGCTTTCTTTGAATGGTGAAATTTAATAATATTTAAAAACATACTAATAAACAACTAAATAAATTAGGAAAAAAAAAAAGCTAAATTATGTTGCTGCAATAAATGTCGTCAAATGCATTGCAGAGACTTCTAAGGAAATTTTTTGAATGATGAATCAATTTTTTTTCATGGACAACCTGGAAATATTGGTGAATTTGAAATGGTGAATTTTAAGGGATAGAAAAGTCAGAGAAATTAATAAAATCTAATAAAAAGTCAGCAATAAATTGCTTTGTGAGTGCATTGTCCATGATCCTTATCCAGTAATCAAAACAGACTGTAAAATATGGAATATGTTGGTCAGAATGTGTGGGAAACGTAATTTAAAAATGAAAATGAACATGATCTGAATTACATTATTTGCTTAAATGAATCAGACTTCAGACAAGGTGTATTCGCAAAATTGGTTTATCGATTTTAAATTTAGATTAAGTAAAACGTATACTGCCGTTCAAAAGTTTTGGGGTTGGTAAGATTTTTGTCTCCTTGTACTCCATTACTCCATTCTTTATGCCAAATGATCTTTTAGAAATCTTTCTAAAGCCTCATTTCCACTGAAATTACCTGGAACAATTTGTCCTAGGAACTTTTTCCCTCTAGACCTGTTGTTGTCTGCGTTACCATCGCAGTCTAAAGTACCGTGAAGATTAGTCCGGTAACGTAGGACTGTTCCCACTGGATTTCGTTCTCTGCACCTAAGCTTAATAAAGCCTGAGCCTCGTCATCAGCCCTATTTTTTTTTTACTTTTGTTGATTCGAATTGTAAATAACTCTTACTGCACGCACTGCAACAGACTTTTAAAAATGGTGGTTGAAATAAAATGCTGCGTGAATTCTAGTCCCAAAAAGTTCCTAAACTTTGAAAAAGTACTACCTCACGAGCAGGGACTTTCTGAGGGGAGAATTTTTACCTGGAACTTTATTTAGACTCTGGTTCCTGCAATTGAAACACACCAAGTACCACCCCGAAGTCCCTAGCTCCTGGGAAAAGTTCTTGCGGTGGAAACGGGGCTTAATATGCTGATTGGGTGCTCCAGAAACATTTTGAAAGTGATTGTGGAAATGGTGATCATTTTCTTTTAGCAATATTTGATGAATAGAACAACATTTAAATGCAGCCCTGTGTTGTATTGTACCATCCACAGTCTAAGGATGACAGACGGATAGGCTGCCTCCAGCGTATTTAGTGGTCTGGATCAGATGTTCAGCATGTAGAAACAAAAGATCAGATTTTGTCTGTTAGGTTAAAAGTGGGCTTGACGTAGACATAATGCTCAGAGAGTCTGACCCGCTTCTGCCTGCGGGTGGTGTTGGGGTGGATGCTGCTGCTTTTTGTTGTGTTGAGAAAAAGCAGAAACTTGCGTTGTCAGACCCCTAAAGGTGTTCGCTGACCCTGAACAGACCCCCGGTAAAACAAATTAACAGAAAAGTGATGAATGTAGATGTAATGATTCCCAAAGAAACAAGTGTTACATGCGCGAAGTAAAAGAAGCCTCAGCAAACATTCACATCTCGCTAAACTCGGCCGACTCTTGTTCAAGAGTTTTACTCGCATGCTTCTTTTCTGAGATCATAGACTTGTGAATGAACAATGGCTTTTTTTGCACTTCGCTTTTTTCGCCCAAAACAATTTAGATTTAAGCTGATTTGGATTAATGGTGTTCTCGCTTGCCATTGAACACAGACTGTCCCAAATCAGGACCCTGTTAGGTAGAGACAGGAGGGAAGAGCTTTGGTTTAAACCAGTTTTTTTTCCCTTCAAAAAAAAAAAAAAAAAAAACGAGCTAGGAGCCAATGTGGCGGCCCTCATGTACGAATTAGCCTGTGCATGAAGAGTGGAGTGAAAGAATATAGAGGAAGGAAAGAAAGGAACAGCAACTCTTTCAAAACATAAAGTAAGAAGGGATTAGGAAATCCCTGGCATTTAAAAGTGCCACTTGCATTTTTCGGCCCTTTGTTTGCATGTAGGAGTGGTTGTTTACAAAGCTCGGGAGGTCGGGGTTGATTTGGGGGGGGGGGTCCTGATGGTGGCTTGTGTGGGTGGGGTGGGGGGGTGGGGGGTGGGGGGGGGGGGGTCACAGCAAGGAGGAGCATAGTGTCAGTAATTAGTGGTATTTCAGCAACTACATCTTTGGTGGTCTCTCTGTTCAAAACTCCAATCCTTGTAATCTCCCATCTACCCCCTCTGTCTCACCCGCTCCCTCTCTTTCTTCAAAACTCGCTCGCTCTTGCTCTTGTACACACCCGTGCACCTGAATAGAGCGCCCTGTGTAGCTGCCAATAGAAACCTGCCTCCGTCAGCTACAACACGGTCGCACTGTCCGACGCTCCTTGATCTGGAAAACGGGACATGCTGTCCGCTGTCCCTGTTCCGTGAGGCAAAAATCTTGGAGTATGTTTGGTAAAAAGTTGCGGTTGTAAATTTTGCATCGTTTTATGGTTGGGGGAGAGTGTGAAATGGCACTTCCTGTAGGTCCTGTGACATTCGGACACTAAACCGCAGAAAGCAACACTAAAACGCTTTTGTACGTCAGACGACGATGTTGTTTTTAATATATATGCTAATGCCACCTAAAGGAAAATAAACTAAGCCTGGTGAAAACATTGAGGTATCAGGTTTCAGAGTGCCGTGGTGGTGATGGGGAGGGGGACGTAATTGGGTCGGGTGAGGAAAGGACAAGACCCTCAGCTGTGCAATTAGCAAAAAGACATGAAAGCTGAACATTCGTGGTAAATATGCTTCACCGCAAGAGAGTGCAGAAAAAGTTAAGAGTTGGCCCAGGCAAACCAAGTAAACATAAAACTGTGCAAATAAAGTTTTATGGTGCCAAAGCGATCCCAGGAAAATATTATTCTTTGTTTGGTGTAAACAGACAGCAGCACAGGGGTGTGTGTGTGTGTGTGTGTGTGTGTGTGTGTGTGTACTCAGTTCAAAGCCTAGCTCCCAAGCACTTCGCTGTCTACAACTCATACACAAATATCAACCCTTCATTATACTCAAAGATTCCAGATGTAAACTTTTTTTTTTTTTTTTTTTTTTCTTTCTCATATATAAAGAAGCCATGTTACATATAAGCAGTGTCAGTGGATCTTTACTAATGGACTTCCTGTATTATTTTTATGTAGAAAGGTATTTACTGCTTGATATCTAGTGTTAGTAATGGGTAAGTTTACACAAGACGTGTTCTTTAGTTTAAAAACTGCTAGATTGAGTGCAGTGCAATGAAGTTGAACAGATCTGAAAAGTCTGTTTTGAAATATGTGCATAGACGAGCAGTTAAAGTTAACAAAATTAAAATTGACTTTCTAAACCAATGTTCCTTGTCCTATTGTGAATGATTCATTGGTCTGTGTTATTCCAAAGAAATCATTGTAATATTTAATCAAAATATAATAGCTTGCTTTTCCTGTGAGACAACTTTAATTTTGCGCAAATAGCTATATGGTCCTTGTTTTAGCAAACTCGCATTCGGTCTGGCTCCATTCTGGTATGTAGTGTCCACATTTCACCCTCAATGCATGATTTCTTGTTGAATATTCTGAATTATGGAATTAAAATGGGTTATTAACAGTGAACTGGAATGCGAGAAGTCAAACTGTGTGAACAGCTCCATAAGAATGGTTTGGTTAGGACTGGTTGTCAGGCGATATGGGCTTTATAATATCCAGTCAATGTTTGAATGGAAAAATCTAGCCAAAGTTGAATGGCCATTTATTTAACACAATATGTATTCAGAATTCACTTAAAAATATTTGAAAATTTGCAGAAGAAAAAAAACACTTTACTGGCTAACACCAATTCTACACCGGAAGCGAGCGGCACGACGCAACGCGTCAAAAGACAGTATAACCCATTGTGATCATTGATATTGTCTACACTGGATGCGGCGCGAAGCAACACAAATTCCCGACAGTAAACGGATTCCCTGTTCTATTTTTTTTGACGTAGTCCAAGTGCTTTGCAATGGTTGGTTTGTTGTGTTCAGTGTAGACCGCTCTTAGCTGTTGCAGCGTGATGCGACATGACAATGGTCGCGTCCAGTATAAACACGGTGTAAGTAGAAGTGGGTATCAACCAATATGACAATCTCAAAACGTAGTTTGGACATTTTATATAGATAGATAGAGAGAGAGATAGAGAGAGAGATAGACAGATAAATTGACACACAAACCCGCCTCCCCTCGCTCATTTCATTTGCTCCAGATGAATATTGTTGGTGTTACAGGGCTTGAATTTCGGAGTGGGATTTTGTGTATTGCGCAAAATTTTACTCATTCCTGCAGATTTTGTGCTCACACTCAAAGTGCACGCATATAAATCAGCCTCTCAGTACTAAATTGAGTTCTTTTTCACTGCTTAATGCGTATAAACAGTCAAATATACACAAAATAATGTCAAAATGTCAATCTTGGCTAGTATTCATGTAAACACAGTCAGTTAGGTTTTAAGTGAAGGTAAACAGTTGAGAAGGAAAACGCATGTGTAACAGTATAATGGACCCGTGCGTCATGTCTTAAAGTGACAGCAGCCTAATATACCTGCTGTATAATAATATTACGATATGGCAGTTTTTCCCCATTGTATCAATGTCAAAATTGTGGCCAGTGAATGAAAATATATCATGTGAAGGATCATGTGACTGAAGACTGGAGTAAATTCAACTTTGACATGGAATAAATTATATATTTGAAAGAAAAATATTTTTTTTAATTCATAGTAATAGTTCACAATATTTTTATTTTTTTCTGTATTTTTGATCAAACAAGTGCATTCAGCTTTGATCACAGGAATAAATTACTTTTTTAAGATATATTCAAACAGAAAACAGTTATTTTAAACTGTAATTTCACAATATTACTGTTTTTACTGTATTTTAAATACAGTAAAAACCTTGGTGAGCAGACGAAACTTCTTTTTAAAAACATTAAAAATCTTAGTTTTTTTTTATTTACTTATTTACTTAAAAGTCAGCATGGTTTTTTTTTTTACGTTGAAATATGACAGCATTCTTAAATGTTTTTGAGTTGTTTCAATGTGGCTTATATATGTATATACATACATACACAAAAAAAAATTCTTCATACAGTGGACTACCAGTAAAATTGATAAAAATTTGGGACCAAAAATTATTCAGACGCTTTGACCTGACCATGATTTGCTTAATTGTTATCTGACATATTTAAGATTTTTTTTTTTTTTTCTGACACCGTTTAACTCTGAGATCTTGTCATATTTTATTACCTTTTTTTTTTTTTTAAACTATAGTGAATAAACCATATTAATGAATGAAATGTTCAAGGTGTCTCAAACAAGTGCAGCCTTGGTAAGCATTAGAGACTTTTCAAAAACATTAGAAAATCTTACAGCTCCTAAACTTTTTAACAGTAGTGTGTGTGCTTGTTGTATGGTCATTGAAATGACACTCATCCGACTCTGTTGTCTTCCCCCAGGTGTAACATTCAAGGTAGTGTGATCTGCAACAACGCAGTGATTGGACGCGGAGCCGACATCAAGTACTGTCTCGTGGGCAGCGGCCAGCGCATAGAGCCAGAGGGTGAGAACTCTGCGGTCTGGCGCTCTGCGCGTTACACTACACGCACAAAAACACACACTCTAAACTCTAGTTCCGCTGTGTTCGTATTAAATCCAGCCTTTTGTGTTTGTGTTTATGTGTGCACTCTCACGCCCATGTCTGCCTTTTCGTTTGTGTGATCTTGTGTGTATATGCGTTTTAATCTGTTTTAATAGCGTATTAAAACCTAAGCTTGTGTGTACAATTGAGCTTTATTTTTTAATATGCTTAATCCTCGCAGTCTTAGATCACTGTGAGGTTTGTGTGCGTCTGTTTGTGTGTGTGTGTGTGTGTGTGTGTATGGCTTCAGGCTCTTGTATTCCGGGTGGTCCGCGCCTGGTCTCTAACCTCTCCATCAATGACAGTGCCTTAAGGCGGCCCTAAGATGTCCAGAGGCTGCACAGTCTAATTGACTGAACAACAGGGTGTTGCTGCCTCGGCTGACCCCCTCTAACCCCCCCTGAAACATTTCTACAACTCCATCCCCCACCCCTCAATCATCACTCTTGAGCTGGACTCGATTAGTTGGCCATAACCTCTAAAAATGCTTAGGCTTATTGAAGTGCTCCCAGAAATCCCAAATTACAAGCTAGACCCCCTGTACTTCCCCGACACACACCCGCCCTCAGGCTTCAGTGCTTTAAGCGCAGCGAGAAACCACGATTCGAAGTTATCCCAGAGCAGAGGTTAATGTAACCTATTATTTAAAAAGCATTTCTTATAATAACTGCAATAAATTCCCTCCAGTAGCTGAGGTTGACACTGGCTCCTTTGTACACGCATTAAGTCAAAAAAGGAATTAAGTTCATTAAAGAGTCGCTGCTTGTTTTTGATGTGTCTACTCTTTTGAAATAAAAAGGCTGATTTTCCTTTGAGGTTGAGCTAGAAAATTGGAAGATTCTCTCTGATGGTTATAGAGTAGAGCTTAAATGTTATATTTGAGCAGCTATTCGAGGGTAATGTTTAAAATTTGGAAGCAAAATTGATATTGGAGACTGTGTATACTATGATCGTCTATGAGATATTTTTAAGAATGCATGATTTATTAGTTACTGTATCGACAATATCAGTCTGACTAGGCCAATATTGTAATTGAACATATATTATAATAATAATAATAATAATAGTCAAATATATAAACATATATTATTGTGAAATATTACAATTTAAAATAACTCTTTTCTGTTTGAATACATTTTATCAAAGCTGAATTTTCAGCATCATTACTCCAGTCTTCAGTGTCACATGATCCTTCAGAAATCATTCTAATATGCCTGATTTGTTGCTCAAGAAACATTTATTGTGTACACTTGTACAAAATATTTGTGTATAATATTTTTTTTTCAGGATTCTTTGATGATAGAAAGTTCAAAAAGAACAGCATTTATTTGAAATATAATCTTTTGTAACATTATAAATGTCTTTACTGTCACTTTTGATTGATTTTAATGCATCCTTGCTGAATAAAAGCATTCATTTCTTTCATTTCTTTAAAAAAAATAAAAATTCTTACTGACCCCAAACATTTGAACGGTAGTGTATAATGTTACAAAAGCTTTGTATTTTAGTTAAATGCTGTTCTTTTGAACTTTCTATTCATCAAGGAATCCTTGATGAATAGAGAAAAAAAAGTACTGTTTTCAACATTGATAATAATCATAAATGTTTCTTGAGCATCAAATCAGCATATTAGAATGATTTCTAAAGGATCATGTGACACTGAAGACTGAAGTAATGATGCCTGAAAATTCAGCTTTGATCACAGGAATAAAATTACTTTTATAAGATATATTCAAACAGAAAACAGTTATTTTAAATTGTAATTTCACAATATTACTGTTTTTTACTGTATTTTAAATTAAATAAATGCAGCCTTGGTGAGCAAACGAAACTTAAAACATTAAAAATCTTACGTTTTTTTATTTTATTTACTTATTTACTTAAAAGTCAGCATGTTTTGGGTTTTTTTTTTACGTTGAAATATGACCGCATTCTTAAATGTTTTTGAGTTGTTTCAATGTGGCTTATATATGTATATACATACATACACAAAAAAAATTCTTCATACAGTGGACTACCAGTAAAATTGATAAAAATTTGGGACCAAAAATTATTCAGACGCTTTGACCTGACCATGATTTGCTTAATTGTTATCTGACATATTTAAGATTTTTTTTTTTTTTGACACCATTTAACTCTGAGATCTTGTCATATTTTATTACC